>RCUC01168362.1:0-81164 GCA_003697995.1 Taxidea taxus jeffersonii | reverse complement strand
TTACCATTTGTGACGACATGGAGGGAACTAGAGCGTATTATGCTTAGCGAAATAAGTCAACTAGAGAAAGACAACTATCACATGATCTCCCTGATATGAGGAAGTGGAGATGCAACGGGGGTGGGAGTTAAGGTGGTAGGAAAAGTAAAAATGAAAGAAGATGGGATCGGGAGGGAGACAAACCAAAAGAGACTCTTAATGTCATAAAACAAACTGAGGGGGGTGGGGGGAAGAGGGTTTGGGTGAGGGTGGTGGGGTTACATTATATGTTTAAATAAAGCTTAAATTAACCCCCCCCCAAAAAAAGGGACAGTGTTCTGATGTCATGTCCACTGGGCTTTCTGTTATATTACAAATGACTTTCTAGCTTCTAAGCTTGATTGAGAGAAGAGTACTGATGCCATTAAATAATGTGGAGAGAAGGGAGAAAGCCTAAGAGGGACAGAGGGAGAGGTACTGAGATAATTAGTTTGTTTTCAAATTTGGTGAGTTTGATATCCCACTGGGCATCACAAATGGATGTATAGGAACTAGGGCTGGAGAAAGAGATTTGTGAATAATGTACTAACCAGAAAGTTGGAGGATGATATGGGAGGTAGGCAATAATAGTCATATTATGGTTTGAATTATGCCCCTCAAGAAGACATAGAAGTTCCATTTCTCAGGACCTGTGAATTTGACCTTATTTGGAAATAGGGTCTCTGCAGATGATCAAGTTAAGATGAGGTCATTAGGGTGTGCCTTAATCCAATGTGACTGGTAGATGACCTTATAAAAGGGAAATGTAGATACAAAGACAGACACAAGTAGAGAAAAGATGATTAAAGATACATGGAATATGACATTTAAGGGCCAAGGAATTTCTGAGATGACCAGAAGCTAGCAGGGGAGCATGGGACAGATTCTCCTTCACAACCCTCAGAAGGGACCACCCTTGCTGACACCTTGATTTCAGACTTCTAGCCTCCAGAACTGTGAGACAATAAATTTCTGATGTGTAAGCCACCCAGTTTATGGTACTTTATTATGGCAGCCCCAGGAAACCAATACAGTAATTTATTAGTGACTTTGGAGGGAACAATTCAGAAGTCTGTGAGCCCAAAGCAGAGGGAAGCCATACATTTCACTTAGAGATCTAAATTCTAAGGTTTCCATGAAGGCTACTCCAGAAGAGAAATTTATACACTATCTAAATGTATACATATATTCCTACTTCTTATTTCATCAAAATTAAATATAATAGGCCACTTTCTCCTTCAACATAAACACTTGTGGATTTAATATTTAGCCAAAGGAATTCTTTTTGTGTGTCTGCATGAATCAAAGCTGCTACACAGGCAGCAAGTTTGCAGAGCACAGAGACTGTATGTATTGTTTTTACAGAATCATCTACAGTCTATAGGCTGGTAAGTAAAGAAAAACTTTTTGTAAAGTGAGTTCTATGTCCAATGTGGGGCTTGAACTCAGGACCATGAGATCAAGAGCTGCACACTCTACTGAATGCTAGGCACCCCGAACAGAAAAAAAAATTTTATTTGAGAGAGAGAAAGAGAAAGAGTATGCAAGTGAGCCGATGGGGGTGGGGTTCCAGAGGGAGATGTACACTCCCCACTGAGCAGGGAGCCTGCTAGACTAGGAGTTCAATTCCAGGACCCTGAGATCATGACCTGAGTCGAAGGCAGATGCTTAACTGACTGAGCCAGCCAGGTGCCCCTCTAATAAAAAATTTTGATGAAGATAATTGAAGAGTATCTCAAATTCTTGGGCTAGACCCAGAATAACCATATAAAAGCAGTATTTCTACCCCCTCCTGCATCCTACTCGACTCCCTGCCAACTGATTTAAAAATCCATTTAAAGTTTAGTGGAACCTTGTCTAAAGATGCAAGGTTTAAGAACACCACCTATGGGGGCGCCTGGGTAGCTCAGTGGGTTAAAGCCTCTGCCTTCGGCTCAGGTCATGATCCCAGGGTCCTGGGATTGAGCCCCGCATCGGGCTCTCTGCTCAGCAGGGAGCTTGCCTCCCCCTCTCTCTGTGCTTGCCTGTCTGCCTACTTGTGATCTCTATCTGTCAAATAAATAAATAAAATCTTTAAAAAAAAAAAAAAGAACACCACCTATGTCTAAGCTGGCCAACACTTTTAAGGCAGAAACTTCTGGGTAATATGTCAAGAACAGTTTTCTTTCTAAGATCAACTGCATTCTGAGATCCTGTCTCTGCAATAGGACTGTGAACTACTAGGTGCAGTGACTTGGTCAAAATTTGACTGGGTCAAAATTTGACTGGGTCAAAATTCAGATAGTCTGAAAGACATGGAGGAAACTTAAATCTATATTACTAAGGGAAATAAGCCAATCTGAAAAGGCTACATACTACATGATTCTTAACTATACGACATTCTGGAAACAGCAAAACTATGGAGACAGTAAAAAGGCCAGTGATTGCCAACGATTAGGGGAAAGACATGGATAAGTAAGTGGAGCACAGAGAGTATATTATTAGGGTGGCAAAACTACACTGATACTATAATGGTGAATCCATACACTATACATTTGTTTAAATCCACAAAAGGTACAATACCAAGAGTGAACCCTAACGTAAACTATGGGCTCTGGGTGATGATGTGTCAATGTTCATCAACTATAAGAAACGTACCACTTTGGTACACTTTGGTACACCACTTTGATATGAGGGAGGCTATGCATATATGGGGAAGTATATGGGAAATCTCTATACTGTCTGCTCAATCTTGCCAAGAACCTAAAACTGCTCTAAAAAATAAAGTCCATTAAAAGAAATTAAGGTAATCTACCTGCTATGGTCTTCTTGTTAAGATAGACTTTTTCCTTTCTTCTACAACCCTTAAAATATCTCTGACTCCTGTTTTGTGTTGTTTCGGAAGGAAGAGTAATGATCTATCCCCAAATCTCATCCTGGCTCAATGTTATTAACAGCAGTGTTCAAACCTACTGTGAATTTCTAAGTACAAAGAGGATCTCTCCTTGATATGAAAATGCAGACTGTTTACTACCATTAATTAGGATGCTTAACAGCTGGTAAACAGAAGTATTTTTTGGAAAAAAAAGAAACCCACCCAGATTTAAAAACAGAAAATCAATAAACTGCTAATTTTTATATAATTAGATACACTGCTTCTCAATAATGAAGTATTTTATTTTTAAGCTAATGTTTTTATATTTCATACTGTCATATTTAAAAAATCCTAACTTTGTGGGCTGAATCATCAAAAGTGTTAGGGCAATATTTATAATAAAATCCACTCTTCCTAACAGACAGTAAATTTGATTTCAAAAGCTACATGGCTTATATTAATCCTACTAAGGATCAATAAAATATTCAGCCTGTTGTTCATACTTCGTGTGTTCATTGTATTCTCCCTACCCCTTCATCAACACTTGATAGTGCAGCACAAATAAGTGACTGCATGAGGCTTTGACACATTTGATACTTCTTAGCCTTGACTTCAGTTTTGCTGGTCCCCTACTGACTAATTAAAGGCCACTGCAAATAGGTGAGTCTCTGGTCACCACTTCAACCACTCAACATTTGACCAGCCAGAGCCATGAAGCTGATGGTGTTGCCTGGCAGCTGCTAGCCTTAACAGCTGGACACTCTTGCATGCCATCTTTGGTGAAAGAGCCAAATACTTCCATCTCCCCGCCTTACTTAAGTGAGTTTGGTTTTCCAACGTTTCATCCCTACAAATGGCTGCTTCTTCCTAGAAATTTATTTTTTCTAATTAGGGTAAGCTATCTGGGTTATGGTCTTATGATCTGAAGAGCTAAATTTTCTATGAACACAGCTAAGTGTTAGAGATAGTTTTAGGGCATACACCAATGCATTTTTACTTTTTTCAAC
The DNA here is from genome assembly GCA_003697995.1 of Taxidea taxus jeffersonii. Taxonomy (NCBI): domain Eukaryota; kingdom Metazoa; phylum Chordata; class Mammalia; order Carnivora; family Mustelidae; genus Taxidea; species Taxidea taxus. Next base: position 77,285 of record RCUC01168362.1, on the reverse strand, counting down.
AGAAAAAGGGGCAAAAGAGATGGTTCCTACAGAGTGCTTTTTTTTTTTTAAGATTTTATTTATTTATTTGACAGACAGAGATCACAAGTAGGCAGAGAGGCAGGCAGAGAGAGAGGGGGAAGCAGGCTCCCTGCCGAGCAGAGAGCCCAACGCGGGGCTTGATCCCAGGACCCTGGGATCATGACCTGAGCTGAAGGCAGAGGCTTTAACCCACTGAGCCACCCAGACACCTCCTACAGAGTGCTTTTAAACTTGATTTCAATTTTTACTAATATAGTTATATCTTGGGACATCAGAACCTTGACATTCTGTTTAGTGGAACTTCAGGTTAATGCAGTATCAAGTTCATATTCCTAGCTGTCTCAGTAAATACCTTTAAAAACTAGGTTTCCAACAATAAACACCACATTTAGGGTAGTATTGCAATGAGGGGAATGGAAATAGGGTATGCTTCAATCTTATTTGCAATGCTTTCTTAAGCTGGTGGTTGGCTTTTAAGTATTATTAATTTTTTTTACATTTCTGGATGTCTAAAATTATCCACAATTTTAGAAAGGGTTCCCAAATTGCTGATTCAGTATAAAACATTTTTTATCTACTAGCTTTTCACCATTACTACTACTTTTTGTGAAATAGATGTTTATTTTATATAAAGAAAAATACATGGAAGGCAGAATATCTAGGAACCCCCCAATAACTCTAATGAGCTGAAGTATAATAACACTTCTATTATGTGATATCTTGCTATAAACTGAAGAAATCTGACTCCTGAAGACTTCTGAGACATATATATATATAATTAATGGTGGTTGTAAAGCTTCTTTAAGAAAAAAACCCCAGTATACACTACACCTTAACACTGGCAAGAATAAGGTATACTTGTATGATCCTTTACAATTCATTAGGGGTTTCCACATGTTATCTTACTTAGTCAACATTATAGTTTTACATAGCTTAATATTATTTTCCCTGTCTTATGGATGAGGAAGCTCAGAGTCAGAAAGGTCGAGCGACTTTTCTCACATCTCAACAGCTAGTAATTTATTTTGCTTGTTCTACTTTAACCCATTACTGGCAAGGTCGGTAAGTTTCAGCCTGAGACAGATTTAAAGATAAAACATGGTACTGTTTCTTCAAGTGGTCTAATGCTGCCAGTTCTGTAGAAATAATCTAACAAACTCTCACCTGGAGATTCTGCAAGGTGCTCTTGCTTCTCTTCTCTGTCCTGAAACTGAATTAAATGTGACCACAAAGCTGACTTCCCCTGAAATTACAAGGTACAAAGAAGTTTTTCATTTTATAAGCAATAATCAAAAAATAATCTCATCAAAACCATTCACATCAAAATGGTTATTCTGAAGTTTGGAGATCATCCATTCTTAGCTGTGTAATATTCTGAGCAACTCACTCTGTGTGAAATGAGTCATCCTTTGCCTCACCGAAAAGATGAGCAATAGCCCGGGGAAGGACAGCAGAACAAAAGTCCAGAAGTATAGGCATGGAGATTTCTGACTTCGGTTGGACTGTTACTTAGTTGAATATAATTAGGACTGTCTACACTGGCCACACTAATAACCACATAATTAAAAGGCTCTAACAGCACAAAATGTATTTGGGTACATCTACAGGCAAAATATGCTTGGATGTATGGAATGGCAGTGAGGGGGGAAAACTGGAGCCAGAGAAGAGAAAAGGGGAGGAAGAAAAAAAAAGAAAAAAAAATCAGAACAGGATGTAAGAGGGACAAAAGCAAAGAAACCATTTGATTTTTTTCCATCCTGAATAACTACATAACTTAAAATGGTAAAGGCCTGTTAATTTTGGCTAACACATTTTATTTGTGGACAGTGACAAAAGCAGACACTTAATGGACTCAATGGGATATACCCTCTGCAGTAAATGTGCTGTTTTATCCTTTCCTGTTTACCAGGAAAGAGCCCCAAACCACCTCTTAATCATGGTTTTTATTTTCTTTTTCTGGAATTAAAAAGCCTGTGGTGCATTTCTAGTCATCCTGTGACAAAGGAGCATATCCTTTAATTTTTGTATCTTTTTCTCCTTGTTCATTTCCTTCTTTCTTTCTCTGTTTCTTTCTTTCTGTTAAAGATTTATTTATTTGAGACAGACAGACAGATAGACAGATGGGATAGAGGGGCAGGAGAAGGAGATAGAAACTAAAGCAGACCCCATACTGAGCATGGAGTCCAAGGCAGGGCTTGATCTCACGACCCTGACACCATGACCTGAGCCAAAAAGTCAGAAGCTCAACCGACTGAACCACCCAGGTGCCCCTCCTTACATTTCCTGACAGGGTCCCTAACCAGCCATGTCATCAGGGCATCCTGAGACTATTACCTGCTTGATCTGCAAGCCGTGGCTCCATATCCTTTCCAGTAGGTCACAGAGGCTGGCGATCAAGGTGTTCTCTTCCAAGCCGGTTATATTTGCTTCTCCATGGCCCAGTTCCACTGCTTCGTGTCCCATTTTCTCCACCAACATGCGCTTTGTCTGAAAGCATCATGTGTGGTCACAAGTGTTATCCTCGCAATGAAGCCAAAGACCAACAATTCAACCACCAGATCAGAGGCTTCCCTCTATTATACTTTTTCTTAAAAAAATGATGTTATTTTTAAGTAATCTCTATACCTAATGTGGGGCTTGAACCCACAATCTCAAGATCAGATGTCACACACTCTGCCAACTGAGCCAGCCAGGTGCCTCCCTTCATATACTTCTAATTGTAGACTTTTAATCACTTTTGGAAAAGCATTTTAATTTCTGTATCAACTAACTGCAGTAATATCACATGTACTTTTAGTATTTTGTCAGATAAATAGGGTGTCACTAGAGGGAGATTATGATACTATTTTATCTATCTACCTACCTACCTATTTATATTTTGCCTCCCCACACTTATGATTGACAATTTTCAGTTTACTAACTTGAGTAACACTGGGGAATTACACCAGACCCAGAAAATGTACTGAGAAATAGGAATCCCACCCTGCCACAACTAACCCTCCACTGCCCCCGTATCTAGGCATACTGGAGATATCTGCAGTTAGTTTTGATTGCACTTAGGCAAAAACCACAACACAAACAGGCAGCTCTAAATTTTTTCAGAACTCCCTAAATTGTGAGTGAACTGGGCCTCTATTTCCTTCCTCTTTTCCTCTTTTATCTTGTCTCTGCTCATGAGTATGCACCAGAAAATGGAAGGGAAATGGAAATCAGTTTCAAGTAAGTAATTTACAGCAGTCTCAGCTGCACTTGTAAAATGTAAAGTGAGAGAGAATCTAGTTCCTTTAGGTGGGGGACCTTGTCTGACTCCACACTGTATGCTGATGCTGAAAATAGTGCATTTATTTAATACACACAGAAGGTACTCACGAAACAACCATCAAATAAAAGAATGAAATTACTGGCTAAAATGATGTCCTGCATTTTGTCAATTTGTATTACTACCTTTGATAAACATGGTATCTAAGAAGAGACTAGTGTGTAATATACACAAACCTACAACACAGCTAAGGTCTTCTTCCTTATGGGCATACATACATGTATGGGCATGGACAAGGTTCTATACAAAAAAATGTGTTGCCTTTCATATAAAACGACCACATTCCTGCACACTTTTAGTGAGAAGTCTGCTCGAGTGAGAAGTCTGCTCGAAGATTCTTTCCCTCTGCTCCTCCCCTCACTTTCTCTCTCTCTAAAAAACAAAAAAACCAACCAACCAAACAAACAAACCCCAAAGAGTTGCATGCTCTACCAACTCAGCCAGCCAGGTGCCCTACAACTTCTGACTGGCTTAGTATCTGTTCATGTTTTAGATGAAGACAGCAATGGCTGAAAAGGTGAGAAAAAACTATGCAGGGATCCTATGTCACTGATTCTGTGGACAGTAGAGAACCTATGAAAGTTCATGAGCTCAGTAAAGAGCACATTAGCTTTATGCCCCAGTAAAAGTTTTCTTCTAGGAAAGCTACCAGCCCAAGTGGAAGTTGAGTGCATACTGTTCCACGTCAGTGAGTAATACGTACCTTCATTCTACATTCTTTTAATAAGCCTTCTACAAATTTGCAGTTGGTTTGTGCAATCACTGCAGGAGAGAGGTCTGACAATTTGGGTTGCCTCAGGTTTTTTCCTAAACTTCGTGCCTCTTGCATATACTTCTAAAAATTAAAGAGCATTTTTAATAATAAACATCAGATAGTCTTCTTTCTTAACATTACACAAAAAAGTGAGGAAAAACAAGATGCGGAAAAGGCTGTAAACGTACTCATGCAATAGCAATTCAAGTTTTAGTGCCACCAATAGGCAGAGGACATTCATATGCGCCGGTGTCCCTTCCCCCCGCCCACCCCACCCCCCTTAACTCCTGTGAAAATGAGGGCAACAGAAATCGTGTCAGGTTAAAACATTCATAACAAGATAACAAGATAGAGCTCACCTACTTTAATCATTTTATTGGGAGTACCCAAGGCTGTGATTAGTCAGGATCATAATAGGGATGACAAAAATTTAGGTTTCTGGATTACCAAAGTTTCTTCAAGAACCCAGTGATTCTCAGATCAGTGATTTCCTCCTCTCCCCACAGATAAAGAGACTTAGCATACTTCTAGCCTCTTAGACAACACTCTCTGAACCAACCCTCTGCTCTAGTCAAGTCACAACAGTAAAATCAGGAGCTCTAGAAGCTGGCTGCAACTAATTTTATAAACTCAGGCATATTTGTTTATTTGTAAAATGGATATAAAGCACGTCCCCCTACCTCACAAGAAAGACTGAATTCACTTTGAACATGTTTGCTACATTCACTCCCTTGCCTTGTTCCACAATCGAGAGAAAGTGGGGACATTATATTACTTTCAGAGATAGTGATGGCTCAGAGAGAAACCCAGAAACTCAGAAACCCAGTCCACTGTTCTTAAGCTTTAGTTAGTGAATGTCCAGGAAAAAAAAAATCACCACAGGTGATTACCACAGGACACCTATTGTATCTCTTCTTTCTGTGTTACCTGCAAAGCTCATCCACATGCTTTATGTTTGCATCAGGACCACAGGGCAGAATCTCCAAGAAGCCCGAGTGTCTTAGGGCCATAGTTAGAGAATAACTACTCTAAGTTATATAGTAAAACTAGCAGTTTGTTGAGGGGAGAGAGAGATTGTGAGCCAGCACATCCTCCCACACACACATATGTGAAATCTATCTTTACTATCTTAAGGGAAGAATTTGATATTACAAGGGAAAATGTGTAAAATCCTTTACATTCTTTAAATAAAAGGGAGTTTGTGCATTTACAATATTACCTCTTTGGAAGAAAAATAATCTGCTAAATCTTGTACAAATTTCTAAAAAATCCCACTGATTAGGGATTCAACTGATCAGTTTACCTGCTACTACATAAACAAAATAATCTGTTTCCTTTCCAATGCAATCATTTTAAGGACAGATTTTTAAAAAAGGAAAGCTATAAGAATTTAGTTCCCATAATATCTGTGTATACATCTTTCTGCTTAAATCTCTTTTAGAGGGTCCAATAAACAGGGAAAATTGAGAATGAAAGACAACTATCACCCCGGGGAAATTAAGTTTATTACCTTATTACATAAGGTCTATCAAAACATCCTGAAAGTTAGTTTTTGAATAAATAAAAAGCAAGGAATGAGAAGTTTCAGAAAAACCAAACTGAATATGATGCAGAGATCCTATCTGAGAACTGTAACACCTACATTTCCTAACATTTAAGGTGGTACAGATATTAAAAACAACTGTTAACTTTCAAATGTTGAAGGGGATGTTTGTCCCCTGCCTCAGTTCCTCAACCTTTGGACTTGTGCAAAAGCAGAGAGAACTAGGACTCAGATCTTATGAAGGGGTAAGGATCAAATTTAGCTTAGGAAGAAACATACTGGCTAGAAGAAGAGTAAGAAACACAGGCAAGAGGCTAGGAACAGGTGTTGGTATTTCTCTTTTTTCTGAAATATATGAATAATTAGATGTTTAAGTCCATAACTAGATAAGTAATTTAAGCACTGTTAAAGTTTATGGTTCTATTTTATAAATGAAAACAAGCCAGAATAGGGCTATCCTCTGACTGGCCATATTTACTAAGCACATAGCAGATCACATATGGGGACATATAATTATTAGCCAACAGCAAATTCCACAGGGCCACGTCTCCTCCTGAAAGCAGCTCTGTTGAAACCATGGAATGAGCAACATTCTTTGCACATACACACAAAGGATATGAGCCCCTTCCTCACATTAAGAAGTGATGTTGCCTCTGTATATTGTGAAAATAGAACACTTGCCTTTACAGTAAACAAGTGATGATAAAAATGTAATTTTCTTTGGGCAGCTGGAGGAAAAGGTGTATTTTAAGGTAGAAAATGGAGAAGAAAGAGAAATCTTTCACAGTGAATGTTTTTGTAAGAAAGTCCATTTCACTACTAGAAGGAAGTGACCCCAGATTTCTGAGATTTCTACCATGCTCTTTTTCATTTCTGTTAAAGCCAAAAACAACAAACCAGGAGTCTTAAGTTACTGTTGCCTTCAGGTGAGTAGCTGTTGTGTGCAATCTGGTATACCCGGGTACTGGGAAGAGTACCATTCTGGCTCTCAGCAATCCTGGGCTATAGGCCCAGCTCTGCCTTTGCATGTCCATTTGACTTTGGACAAGTCTCTCAGACTTCGTGTCATGTTAGACAAGATGACCGCAAAGGTTTCTCTTAGAACTAAGATCCTATACTGATGACCTGATTTTCTGACCACATAAAATACAGACCATGAGCAAAGGAAATAAATTTCAAACCAAAAACAATAAAAAAACTCCAAAACAAAACAACAAAAAAAACCCCAAAGAACAGATCAGGAAGGGTTCATTAAAACATGGTGGAGATAAAACCCAGCAAGAAAAGAAAAGCTGTTCAAATGAATTATTTATTTCTGCAAAATGCTTAAATAAAAGGGAGTCTGACCATTTAGTATATTTCTCCTTTGGAAGAACAACAATGTGCTGCCTCTCTGGCCCCTCTACATCCCCCCACCCCACCTTCAAAATACCACTAGTTAGGAATTCAAGTGATCAGTTTTACCTGCCAACAGTACAGAAGTACTCCTGTTAGCACACACCACCAGGAACAGGTAACAAACACAAGAGGAAGTGGAGAGCAAAATGGAGAGGCTGACAGTTCACGCCACAAGGTGATGTGAAGCATTCTATAGCTATATGCACACACGCATGTGGATAATTCAAGGAACACCAAAGACAAGATTCAGGAACATCTGCAAAGCACTTTCAGGCAAAGAACATACCAGGCAGCACTCAGAGAAGGATTTTTTAGGAAGTCGTGCAGGAGGAGGTAGACCCTGATCCCACTCCCAGAATGCCATGGAGTTCTGACAGACCAAAAGTTCCCCGGAAGGCTAAGAGGATGGAGAAGTGCCAATGACAGAAAAGCAAAAAAGAAAAGGATAGAGAGAAAGAGACAAGCAAAACATGCATGCATATGAAAAAGTCACAGCAAAAGGGGAGAGAAAAAAATATGGTAGCACAAAGAAAAGCACTAGACAGATTATGCTTCGGTTTTTAAGAAAATGTTTAAAGTCATAAATGTATGAACATTTCAGCAAAAAAGCAATATATATTTGGGATGATGTTTTCTGCTTTATTTCTACACAGCTGAGTTTAGAAAATAGTTAACAGATCTTCTGATTGCATTTTTCTTTGATCACAATAGTCAAAACTTACTTAAAATTATTCAAATGTATAATTATGGTTTTATTTTCAAGTAGTACAAATAAAGCATAAGGATCTTAGTTCAAAAATAATTTCTAAACACTTTAAAAAATGGTGTCAGCAAGCCAAGGATAAAGCATAAATATATCTTTACTTATACTAAGTTTAAATTATGCTTGAAACTTAAAAAAATCTGTTTCTTGTATATTTTTTTCTCTAGAGGAAACATACTGACCAAAAATTTCTCTTAAACTTAGCTTTTAGTTGATGTGGTATACAGGGAGATTTGTTTTAAAGCCTGGTTTTAGGTGTATTAAAGTTACAAAAATGGGGAAAAAAGAGGTGTCTTCTGCTGTGTGTCAATACAAAAGGATTACTATTTTAAAATAAAACTGAGCCATTTTGCAAAAGAATGCAGAAGAACCTGCACAGGGACAACTGCTGGACCGAGTAAGGCATCCTGGGAAGGCAGCCCACATACCTCCCGCAGGTCGTTGTCCAATCCAATGTGCTCCGAGTGTTGGCGAAGGCGGTCTTTCCTGCGCTGTGCAGTGGCACTCCGACTTACCCAGCGACTGGAAAAAGAGCCACACCCCAGAAGGTACAGGTTAAAACAAAAACTGAAACAAACATACAAAAATGTGGTAACTTATTTTTAAAATAGAAAAAATGTACTCTTTTAAGACAGAAGATTACTTATTTTTCAATTAATTCTTTAAATACAGAAAGGTTTATTGTAATACAATTGAATACCATATAGTTCACCCATTTAAAACATATAATTTAGTGGTTTTTATTCTATTCTGAGACATGCAACCATCACTACAATCAATACTTTTTAAAAACTGAGGTTAAAAACATACACACTATCTCCTCATAATGATCCTTTCCTTCCCACTTTATTATCCAACAGAGCCCCAAATCCTGGGTGAATACCATCCTCTTACTTCTCTATTCTCCTATTTATGTGGATTAGTTCTTGATTTCTGCCATGACTCCTCATGAATCACTTTACCTGCCCTTCAACAGTCTCCCACTCCCCTCAAAAACCATTTCAAACCTTTTGCTTTATCCTCAAGTGCCTCCCCTCAACTGGTGACCCACCCTTGACTCCTTCTTCCTGCCCTCTACTGAAATGATGTATACACAGACACCTCATCTTTCTTTTAATCCCAAAGTATAAAATATATTGGCTATGGCTCAAAACTAATTCTGTCACCTAGAAGAAACTCCCTGATCAATTCTCTCTTGACTTCTTCAACCTGCTGCACTAAGTCATCTTCAACCTGCTGCACTAAGTCATCTCTTTTTCTGTTATCTCCAGTTTTTCTCTCTCAACTGAGTATTTCCCTTCCGCTTACAAGCCTGCTGGTCTCCCTTGACCCTCTACAGTTACCATTAAGTTTCTTTCTTCACTCTTCTTATGAAAAAATTCTTAAAAAGAAAACATGACATGTAAGGTCTCCACTTATTTACCTTTGGATCTTCAGTTTATCTCAAATTAGCTTCCTGGGCAATGCTCTTGAAGCCATTTATATCCCTAACTGCTATATCCAGGGCTATCATTCAATTCTTAGCTTACCTGAACTCCCTTACAACTCCAGCTAGTTTCAACCATGTCAGTATTTCCAATGGGATCAGTTCTGTTGCCTTTCACCCTCTGTCCATGAAGTTTCCCTCTGACTTATATTTGTCTTTCAGATAGCTTCAATGCCACACAGAAAGAGTTCATTGACTCCTCCAAATCTAAACTATCACGCTTATACTCCTCAATTTTATTACCCGTCACGGTGTATTATAAGCACTTACCTCTATTTCTACAAAATTCTACTATAAACTCTTGAAGGGCTGATATCTTTTTTTTTTTTTTTAAAGATTTTATTTATTTATTTATTTGACAGACAGAGATCACAAGTAGGCAGAGAGGCAGGCAGAGAGAGGAGGAAGCAGGCTCCCTGCTGACCAGAGAGCCCGATGTGGGGCTCGATCCCAGGACCCTGGGATCATGACCTGAGTCGAAGGCAGAGGCTTTAACCCACTGAGCCACCCAGGCGCCCCGAAGGGCTGGTATCTTGTCTGTCAGCCATTTTTTTTTTTTTTTAAGATTTATTTATTTATTTACTTTAGAGAAAGAGGGAGAGAGCACAAGCAGGATGGGCAGAAGGAGAGAGAATTTCAAGCAGACTCTGTGCTGAGTACGGAGCCCAGTGTGGGGCTCAAACTTAGGACCCTGAGATCAAGACCTGAGCCAAAACCAACAGCTGGATGCTTAAATGACTTAAATGACAGGAGCCCCTGTAAGCTGTTTTACTGGCTGTCTGTACATGACCTGGCCCTTCTATAAATATACTCCAAATAAATAATCAGAGATGCAGCCCAAGATTTAAGTTTATAAACATTCCTCACAGGATGTATGTAATAACAAATTATGTTTCCTTTATTCCAAGACTCACATTTTGGCTTCTAAATATTCCTGATATTAGGATGTGTCTCTATTCCATATTCATGTTTAAAGTATAATATTTCCAAAAAGTTTTTGAGTTAGCAGCAAATCTCACAACCAACAGTTACTCAGAATCAAGTAAATGTGCTCAAAACAACCTAAATGTTCAAGAGTAAGGGGTGCTACATTACGAAATATCACAGAGTCATTAAAAAAATTAAGTTGCTAGGAATACTAATTTGGGAGAACACTCACAGTACACTAATGAATGAAAAAACAAGATAAAACACTGTATAAATAACATATTAATTTTGTTTTAAAAAAGTGTGGACATGAACACCAGGATCCATGCAATGGAAGATCCTAACAGCAAATGTTAACATCTCATGGTGATGGCATTATGAGTGTTTTAAAATTTACCCTATCACTTTCAAATATTCTAAATTTTCTAAGGAGCATATATTATTTTGTATCAAATTATGTCAAAAAAATTTTCAAATCTTGACTTATCCTCATGACTATGTATTCATCACACTTTTCTAAGAATATCCATTCTTGAATATATCCTAGCCAGCACAGAGCTATATACAACTTAAAAAATGAATTTGTTTTTGCCCCTCAGAAAAAGTCATACTGTATTACTGCCAGTTCATTATTTTTAATTTTTTTTAAAAAATATTTTATTTATTTATTTGAGAGAGAGACAGTGAGAGAGCATGAGTGAGGAGAAGGTCAGAGGGAGAAGCAGACTCCCCATGGAGCCGGGAGCCCGATGCGGGACTCGATCCCAGGACTCCAGGATCATGACCTGAGCCGAAGGCAATCGTTCAACCAACTGAGCCACCCAGGTGCCCCTATTTTTAATTTTTTATTTAATAAAGTAAGCGATTTACAAAAAGCTTGAAATGAGAATGTGGGTATTTTTGTTGCTTAAAATAATTTATGCATGCCTTTGGTTTCAAGTTTCTGAATCATCTCATTTCAGTCTGCTACTTAGAGGAACACTGAATAATTATGATGAAAATGATAACAAGAAAGGTAGTCCCTCTTAAAATAGTTAAGAAAAATAGGCTTATATTGGGACAAAAAGTACAAAGTCCTAGTGACAGATCTTTGAAACAGAATCCCTGGAACTGCCCCAACAGTAAAGGATCAAAGTAAGACTGTAAAATAGATACAAGGAGAACTAGGGTGATTGAGAAAGAAAATCCAGAAAAAAGCCTATTAAGACACTGGCAAAAAAAAAAAAAAAAAAAAAAAACTGGCAAAGATTCTTTGCTTGATCAAACTCTAGTTAGGCTCCTGAACCTTCTCCCAGGTCCATCTGTGCACTTCCTTATAAAATCCAGTTTTAACAAGAACCTTGCTAAGTCAGTTCAGGGGAACCACCCCCACACCCTGCCCCACCAACCTCTGCATATGATCGTTCTCCATATCTAATCAGCTTCTACATCATCTATCATCCTTTATCACCCAGGCCTACCTTCAGCAAGAATCTTTTTAGGCTGGTTTAGTCAAAATCCTCCCCCTTACCTCTGATGTTTCCTCTTAGTACTTTTCTCTCCACTCTGCTACTTGATTATAAATTGCTACTTATCCACATTGTGTATAGAATAGAGTTCAATCTTTCTCCCACTGCAATGGTCCCTACATGGCCCCCCTTGAATGAAGTCTGTCTTACTATCTTCAACAATGTCATGAGTTCTTTTTTAAACAACTTTGAAGCAGATTATAAACACCAGCTGATAAATTTATATAATAAACAAAGGGGAAATATAAGTAACAAATAAAATGTGCAAAGACCTGGAGGACTTAGAAATAGCTCTGTAGCAAAAAAGGTCAGGGAGAGACAGTAAATTAGGGTTACTGGACAAGGTAGTTCAAATAAATAGTAAAAGCCGGAAATAATAGCTAATGAATTTATATAATGAATAAAGAAAAGGAGTAGAATACAAATGGCAGAACAATTCCCTTGGCAGGCAAAAGTGGAAAAGGCTTTAGGTAAAGGAAAGGATAAATATTAACTTACATGATACACCTAGCATCTCACTATACATGCTGTGGGACAAAATGCCCTATTTTATTTTCAAAACAGGGATATGATCATCTGCTTAAGATAATTACTATGAACAAAAAAGAATAAAAAAAAAAAGAAAGTTACTATGAAGTCTACACATTCCTGGTCTTGTTAAGGAATTACTTTTTTCTTTTCATTATTAAATCTCATTTTTATCAAAATCTCTATGATTTATATATTTTATATATCTCAATGATGATCACATTTGCTAAAATACAAATGACTGTTATTTGCTTTGTCTTTGTAAGCAGCATATAAAATTCTAATAGCTGATCAGCCATTTGCAGAAGCATGGTTATACATCTCCTTATTGTGCAATGAGTTCTTAGATCTTTTTTTCTTTTAGACTAAAATCTACCTGAAAATGTAATACTTGGGTCTCAGTCTGGAAATGAGGGATCTTGGGGTTATATACAAGACTAAAAGCAAGAAACCAAGGCAGTAAAATTTAAAGTTGAAATCTTCTCTCCTTAACGCTCCTTACTTCCCTTTTCTGCTTCATTTTTCTTCACAAATCTTATCACTATTAAGTTACTTATTTTACATATTAAGTTTGTTTCCTCCTCCTTAAAAGCAGGGATTTTTGTTGTTTTGTTCATTGCTAAACTCCTACTGAATAGGACACTGCCTCACATACAGTCAGAGTTCCATAGATTTTTGTCAAATGAATGGATGAGTAATCTAATGCTATTAAAAGGAAATAATAACTACTTAAATACTAATATGAAATAATTCAAACAATTAGGGTATTTTACAAATGCAGGAAAAATAAGTGAACTGATGATTAGTCTATTCTGATGGAAAATTCTCATTTTTGAAAAATAGAACATTATGTCCAGTATAACCACCTGGAAAGTTTGAACCCTCATAATGTTCAACATCTCTTCAAGAATCGTAAGCTCCACTGATATAATCCATAGCACTCCTTTTCCAAATATAAACAGATACTGACTGAAAATTTTCCAGACCTCCAGGCTTTATGAATGAGACATCATGAACATGGTACCTGGAGTAAGGAAACCTGAGTTCCACTGCTACCTCTGCCAGTAACCCAGGCTCAGACTCCTACCAACACATAATAATGCCACTGTCTTCAGGGTTAGGCTATTTGACCTCAACCTCTGCTTCATACAGTTCTTCACTGGGGAAGATGGTGCCTACAAATCTATCTTGCTTCTCAGAGTATTATTCTATCTTCTTGGGGACCAACCTTTTAAGAGAGTCCAGTTTAAGGCAGAAAGTGAGGTATGTGAGGGCTCTTTCATTGTGGAAGATCTTGTTACATTGAATACACAGAATGGAAGTGGCATTGAGCCCTGAATTTTCAGAAGGCACTTAAGAGATCAATGAAGGCAATAAAAAAGAATTAGAATCATGTCTTTTGACCTAAATGGCCCAAACTAATTAAGTAAGTCATATTACGGTTCTTGAAAGGTGGCTTAAATGTATGGTGTTTCTTTCAGATCACTTGTGAAACTATACTACAAAATTTTTGGTACTTACGTCTCTTTCCCATAGTACACATTTATGTTCAATATTTTAGGTCATTCAAAATTTCTTGGGGGCTACCAAAACACAGTTTCCAACCCCAAAAGTAACAAAAGGCATTTGTCACCTGTTTTAAAATAACTGAGCCAGACAGTATGTATACATGGTTTAACATTTAAGGGCTTGAGCCCCCGAATCAGCAGACTTAGGTTCAAATCTTAGTTTCACCACTTCCTAGCTATCTTAGTGATCTTGGAGCAAGTTGCTGAATCTCTCTGAACCTCATTTGTAAAATGGGTAAAATATAGGTTTTATGTATAGGGACAGGCTTGTAAAAGGAGCTAATGTAATCTGAGCAGTCAGCAGAGAAGCCAGTGCAGAACCAGCTTAATATTAGCTATTATTATCAGCAGAGCAACTCTATAACCACCCTCCTCTTGGTGTGGAGAAGCCCCCATTGGCAGGAAAGGTGTATTTGGAAGCAGAAAAAAGGAAAGAAGAATAATTACTTTGATGCACTGATGAAAAATTTTTTCTTTTTTAAATAATATTTATGTATTTGACAGAGAGAGAGAGACAGCAAGAGAGGGAACAGAAGTAGGGGGGTTGGGAGAGGGAGAAGCAGGCTTCCCGCTGAGTACGGAGCGGGATGCCCCGATCCCAGATCCCAGAACGATGAGATCATGAGACCTGAGCGGAAGGCAGATGCTTAACGACTGAGCCACCCAGGTGCCCCAATTTCTAAGTTTTCTGACTGAGATCTGTTAAGGGGTATATATTTATAATGATAAATACTAGACTCTGAAAGGAAAAGCAGCAGCAATGTAAATGTACTGTAACTGTTTTCCTTAATCCATACACACCACTTATTCCCTTTTGATGTGTTTGCTATCACTATAGCTTTCTCACATTTGGAACTAAACGAATCAATTATTCTAACACATTTAAGAAACATTTAAAGGATCACCTTCAGATGGAAAATGGTAAGGGGTTCATTCCTTTCAGGTTATTAAAAATAGGGTATTAGCAGTACAAACACAAGAGTACACAAATATTGCCACACATACATGCACCCCAAGAAATTCCAAATACCACACTACCTACCTCAGAACACTGTTTATCAAATTAAACCAACTCTTACCATGACTTATTTTTTTTTTTAAGATTTTATTTATTTATCTGACAGAGATCACAAGTAGGCAGAGAGGCAGGCAGAGAGAGAGGGGAAAGCAGGCTCCCCGCTGAGCAGAGAGACCGATGCGGGGCTCAATCCCAGGACCCTGGGATCATGACCTGAGCTGAAGGCAGAGGCTTTAACCCACTGAGCCACACAGGCGCCCCACCATCACTTATTATATAGATAATTTACTATGTTTTCCTTTTTCCTGACTAACAGGAAAACACCTGACAAACACCTTAGGAAATAAAGAGGCAAGTACCAAAAATCTGCAAGTTTAGCAGTTCATCTAGAAAATAGAAACATCATACTTTTTTTTTTTTTTAAGATTTTATTTATTTATTAGTCAGAGAGAGAGAGCAAGCACAGGCAGACAGAGAGGCAGGCAGAGGGAGAAGCAGGCTCCCTGCCGAGCAAGGAGCCCTTTGTGGGACTGGATCCCAGGACTCTGGGATCATGACCTGAGTCGAAGGCAGCCGCTTAATCAACTGAGCCACCCAGGCGTCCTGAAACATCATACTTTTAAACCATCTTTTGAGAACCTTCCCATTACTTATTTAAAAGTATGGGCCTTTTAGGTCAAGACATCATTCTACCTCCTTTTTATTCCCCTCACCGATTCTCTACTTACTTTCTGAAAATTCAGGTACCTCAATGCCACTTCCATCTTGTGTACCCAGTCTTTTACCTCAATCTTCTTTGCCATAGCCTGGCTTTTTCCTTTCCACCTCTGAGCCACTTTTGTAAGGTGACAGGTGTTGCAGAATATTAAAAGAATATTTTCAGGTGAGAAAGGGGCAAATGATTCCAATCTGTCCAAGGTTCCTGGTTAGCGGTTAAGAATGAACTAATTCCAGAATTATTGATTTCCGATTCTAAGCTCTTTCTTTGCAACTTAACTGTATTTCCCTTTAATACCTTTGTGTCCTTTCTTGTAAAATCCTCTTTTATTCCATGTTAATAAAACACTGTAGGGGCGCCTGGGTGGCTCAGTGGGTTAAAGCCTCTGCCTTCAGCTCAGGTCATGATCCCAGGGTCCTGGGATCCAGCCCCACATCGGGCTCTCTGCTCAGCAGGGAGCCTGCTTCCCTTCCTCTCTCTCTGCCTGCCTCTTTGCCTACTTGTGATCTCTGTCTGTCAAATAAATAAAAATCTTAAAAAAAAAAATTAAAAAAAAAAAAAACACCAAAAACAAAAACACTGTATTCACTCAAAATCAAGAATTCCCTCAAACCCAAAGAACTCTTTTCAATTCTAATTATATTCAGATATTTTCTGAATGGAATTCCCTTAAACCCAAAGAACTCTTTTCAATTCTAATCATATTCAGATATTTTCTGAATGGAATCATCTACCATAAAGAATGATAGGATTTATCTTTATTTTTGATTGTTTTGTTACTTTTGAACTTGATACTTAAAAAGTACAAAGGTGGTGTTATGGGTTGAAATGTGTCACCTCTGACACACCCTCCTCCCCATGATATGTAGAAGTCTTAACCTCAATACCTATGAATGTTACCTTATTTGGTAACAGGGTCTTTGCACATGTAATCAAGTTAAGATGAGGTCACTAGGGTGGGCCCTAAGAAGAAGGAAATTTGGTCTCAGACACAGAGGGACATGAAGACAGAGACAGAGACTGGAATTAGCACTATTAGAAGTCAAGGAATGCCTGAGGCCAGCACAAGTTGAAGAAGCAAGTAAGTCTCCTCCCTTAGAGGTCTTGGAGGGAGAATGGCCCGGCCAACATCTCGATTTTGGACTTCCAGCTTCCAAAATTGTGAAAGAATAAATTTCTGTTGTTTTAAAAGCCACCAAATTTGTAGTACTTTGTATGGCAGGCCTAGGAAACTAATACAGGCAGTGAAAATATAATTTTAAAATTCCATTAGACAATATTACTGTTATATTTAAATAGTCATTTAAAGTGAAACTATCCCCAAGTATACATTATGTTAAAAAGGAAAAAAATCTCTAGTCTTTGGATTTTTTACATGATGGAATTAAAAGTCAAATACTCATATTCCGAATGGATTGATTTGGCCTTTGAAGAAAGTGATCAGACTGATAAGATATTTAATGATTAAAATGCCCCATTAGAGTTGCATAGGACTGCACCCTTCACTTATCCCTTCAACCCACTGCTCAAGTGAAGAAAGTGCTTGCTTACTTGTTATTAGTTGGTCCTGTTGCCAAGACATCAGACTGTAACTTTGGAAAGAACCCTTGCTCATATTTGCCTTGACCAATTTTCATATCAAGTAGATGTGGGTGGATTGCAGTGTGATCCATTTTCATTAGTCGCTGCTCAATTGATTGGGCTATAAATTAAATGTATAACAAATTAGAGGCATTTCACTGGCTAAACCTTAAAACAATGCTTCCTCCACTCATGCACCAAGGAATTCAACTTTCTGACATTCTAAAATAGATTTTTATAAAAGCTCTTGAGAAATCAGTGTAATGTTAAGTATAAAAAGGCTAATTTTAAGTGACTACTAGATGACTAATTTTCATGGTACGTGCTGCCTCTGTCAAAAGCAGGGCAGCAGAGTTAAAAATCTATAGTACTGAAACAAGTTTCCCTTAAGTGGGATATTCAGTATTTTAATACTTCAATATTTCAATAGTAAATATTTAAGAAAAATATTTTCTTAATGAAAATATGGTTCTAAGTACATTTAACAAAATGATGGCAAACAAAATGTTGGCCTTGAACTGAAAGAAAGGGGAAGGAAAAACAAGCACAGTAGCCTTATATTACTTTACTTCTTTGTACAAAGACCCATTAAATATCCATAGTTCTCCATTTGTAAAAACAAGAAATGGTGTAAAGTTTATTACTTCACTTTTAGCAACAGTCACATTCTCATTAGTAGGAGTCATTTAGGAGTGTTTATTAGATCAAGAGGGGTAATGCAGAGAACTGTAAAATAAGCAGGCATTTAGAAAATGTCCAGAGGATAAGAAACTGACTTTTGAAGAATAAAATAGGCCAAAGTTAAAAGATAGGAATTACTAACATTTCTATTTAAAATCACTTAAAGTCAGGAGGATATCTCAAAGACCCAAGAAAGAGCAAATTATTTCTGTGGTAGAAAAATCTGGTCTTAAAATGTTTTTATGAACTGAGTTTTCACAAGAAAATATATTTATGAAGACTAGGTCTTTAATCCTTAGCCTACAGATGACTAAAAGGGGAGAACAAGCAGTAACTGCCGTAGTGTCATAAACAGAACACACTCTGGGAACTGCTAATTTTGGGACTTAAGAGAAGTAAAGAGGTATTTTTATAAGTATTTCATGGAACCAGTTTATTTTGCCCACTTCAATATCAGCAGATTGAGTGCTGCTGGTTATTCCCTATACAAAGTCTTAAAAACTTTCTTTTTGAGTGGAGAGGGGTCCGTCCATGACATATTCCACACCTGTCAAATGAACATGCTTAATACCATCTTCTGTGAGATTAATGCTTCACCTAAGCCAGTTCCTTGTGCTTGATGACAGCATTAAGGGATGTTTTTGCAGATGTCACTATTACCCTCTATGGCTTAAACTTCACAATATTAGATAACCTACTTCAAACTTCCCTACTTTTTCCTTTAAAATTCACATGAATTTATTAAAAAACTTATTCAATTTCATTTTATTTTTAATGTCTAACTTGCAACTTCTCTTAAAACATAGTCCATATGGTCTATGTTGGGTGAAAGAATGCCATGTTTTAACGTGAATGATATTTAATTTTCAATGATGCCCTTTGGCTCTCCACAACCCTATCTATAGTCTCTGTGCTTCCTAATATTTATAAAACACTTAATTAACAGATGGTTCAGGCAAAATAAAGCTTAGATTCATGGCACGGAATTCTCTGAAGTCCCTGCCAATTTTATGTTCCACGAAATACTACAAAATTCCATCTCTGCCAATGAATGCTTCTGTTCTTATGAAAGGGGGAAAAAAGGAGCTTCAGTTTTTTCCGCTGGATTTAAAATGACAGAGAAATCCATCTGATATTGAATTATTCTTCTTTAGTCAGGAAGCTTTTTAAAAACAAAAAGCATGATTCACAATAAGTTACTCTGGGGTGTATACTGAAGATTGCCACAGGGAGCATAATGCAATGTTACTTTTCAGTAATTATACCACCAGTGAATACTGAACATTCAGAAATTATTAAATGCCTGCTTTGAGAGGTCATGGGCCTGTTAGATTTTCAAGGGTTTGTGCCAATACTCATTTTATGTGATTGGTAAGAAAAAAAGAAAAACTCTGCATTACTATCAACTTGTCTTTCTGCACAGAAATCATGAGGTTCTGGTGCCACAGTATCAATAGCAGATAGCCTCTGCCTAAAGAGTTCACCTGCAAATCAAAATTCTTTTTAGTTAGAGGCAAAACAAAAATAAAAACAAAATAACAAAGGACAAAAAGCACAATAAAAATTGATAGAAAACAATAAAATGCCAATTTCTATAGTTTTTGTTGTGGGAGGGGGGTGGGTGGGAAGAGGATAATTTTACCTAATGAAAGAAATAACTACACCATTTATGGGGGATAGACACAGTTACAGCCAGCTGTCTTTTACTTTAAACAAAAAAAAAAGTCTTTGATAAATTAGGTTCCTGGGAGACTAAGCCTTAGCTTAATCTCATTTTCATATGTTAAACCTATAATGGTATATTTTCAAGAGTATTATATAATTTCTGTGATGACAGTAGGAATGTCAAACTTTTTGAGAGGCTGACAGAAAATCTATTTTAACTGAAAAGATTTTTGGGAAGCACACAAACAAAGGAATCAGTGCTTAGCTCCATTAAAAAAATTGTCAGGAAGGGAGGAATGAAATTTTCTTAACAAAGCATTATCTTATTCACATGGCTATTAAAGCACTGAAAGTCATACTATTCTCTGAATAGGCATAAACAGTTTCATTCATTCCACTCCCTTGCTTTCCAGAAACACAGAGGTAACTAACTGCCACTTCCTGAAGGGGCTCCAAGATCTACCCTCATATGTGGGAATACAACAGTATTGATGTTTCAGTGAGTTATCAAAGAGACCTTTTAAGACTATATAAAGACATCATTTACATATTTCTTTCCTTGAATATGTTATAACTACAGCATCACCACTCCTGTGACCGATCTATTTAAATAAAGTGAGAAAGGCAAGCATGGAAACAGAGCAAGAAACTCCTTCCTGCCTCTTTTTTCCTCCAGAGGAAAACTTGCTCAAATAGCTTTTGTATTAGAAAGGTGAGAAAAATGAAAAAAAAAAGGGGGGGGCACTCAGGTGACAGGTATCAGTTTTTCTGGCAAAGAAAGTGTTAGGAACAAGGTATAAACATACAAAATTGGGTGGATTGGTACACTTCACATTTTTAAAAAAAGATTTTATTTACTTACTTGTTAGAGCACAAGCAGGGTGAGCGGCAGGCAGAGGGAGTAGCGGGCTCCCCGCTGAGCAAGGAGCCCAATGTGGGACTCCATCCCAGGACCCTGGCATCATGATCTGAGCTGAAGGCAGACACTTAACCAACTGAGCCACCCAGGCATCCTACTTCACATGTTTCTTTACATTTAATATAATGTTTAATGTGGTATTAAGGCTTTAGGTGCTAGAATTGGTCAAATCTAAGTTCAAATCATGCTCCATCAATCACTAGCTATGCAATCATAAGCATGTACCTAACCTCTCAGCTTTCTCAACTGGAAAATGAGCACACGAATAAGACAGGAAGTAAATGTACCTATATTCTCCCACTGTTAAGATAAAATGCAAAATGCATGTAAAACGTGTGATACAATATTTGGCACACAGTAAGTACTCGGTAAATACTGGCTATTCATATGATTATTCATTTAATGAACTATATATATTACTGCAGACAAGACTGGTCAAGACTCAGGATTCTCTAAGGGAAAAACTATGTCAGAGTTGGAAAAACTCTAATTTGAATACAGGAATCCAGAGATTTCAATAAGTAAAACTATTAAAAATTAATGGCACCACTAAACAGCAAATATGCTTTTAAGTGAATTAGGCAACATCTCAGATTTAGTACTTTAAATTAATACTTATCTTTCCTTTAATGAAGAGAAAAGAAGTGAGAAGTACAAAGGCAACATAAGCAGCAAGAAAAATTTATATTTTTTCAATTAAGGCAATAAAAAAGAATAAGACAAAATTCACAGCAACCTTATGGTTATATTCCATTCAATTTGTTACTGTTTCTCCCCCCTTCTTTCTTTCTTTCTTTTTTCTTTTTTGGAGGGTGAAGAGCAAAGGGAGAGAGAAATAATCTTAAGCAGGCTCCACACACTGCATGGAGCCAGACTCGAGGTTTGATCTCAAGAACCTAAGATCATGACCTGAGCTGAAATCAAGAGTCGGATGCTTAACTAAGCCATCCAGGCACCCCTGTTTTTTCTCTTCTAAGGGCAGAGGAATGTCACATAGGAATGGAATGGATATTAATTCACAGAAACAGAAGGAAACAAAACTACAGAAAGCACCATACAGTATAAAGGATTAACCATGAAGTCTAAAACTGAGAATTAATTTTTGGTTTATAAGGCCAATAATGTATAAAAAGAAACTATCATGGATTTTAATTTTAAAAGGCATGACAAATGTACCTGCTTCTTTTAAAGTGCTGCATTTCTGATAAATAGATGTCCTCAAGGTGGGTGCCCTTACATTATACAGTCTCATCTTCTCAATCCGAGAGTCAAAGACCCGAAGCAAAGAATCCTTCTCTTCCCACTGAGACATAATTTTATTATCAATAAAGGTGGCAAACATCTGTGTTTCAATGAAGCGTGAAAGAAATGGCAGGTAAGGCTCAGGCTGGTCAGAGAGAAAGGAAGCCTGTAATGAGATAATTAGAAATTATTAGTGCAAAGAGACTATCTTAGTACTTTGTGATAAATCCGAAAATTTGCTGCTGAGGTCCTTTTTTAAAAAATTGTGTAACATGCAAAACCGATGCTAGATATTTAAAAATCTCAAAAAAATTCCCTTCTTCTAAATTCATGGGATTTAGGTTGCTTAGGCCTTTAGCATTGATCCTTTCAAAACTGATTTATATTCTGGTACTCATGATCATTAGGTAGAAAAGAGGCATCACTAATGAAAGACGGTGGATCAGTTACTGCAATATCGTCAATCATCTTCTTCACTTACTAGGAATTTTGACCCCTTTCCCAGTGAGCTGTGATTTTTTTTCTGCTCTCTGTTCCTAGCCTATGCAATATACCTTTGAGTCATAAGGCACTGATGTGATCAATGGGTACACTGATGAGATATATAAGCAATAACCTTACAATGGATGATATATAAACAATGAGATCCTTATAATGGATGAGATATATAAGCAATAACCTTACAAAAATCATGGAATTTGTGCTTATGAGTGAAATCTTTGTTTGTCAATAAGATGTTTTTCTAGATCCCCAACACTGTTTGAGACTGATGGATAAATGCTAATTCAAGATCAAACTCCTTCCAGACCTGTGCTGACTAAAGAGTCTGGGCCTTAACAACTAAAAAAAGGTATTGCCTGAAAAACCATCCAAAGCAAGCTGAGCCTTTGGAAAACATGTACAACCAGCTGCACATTCCTGTTACAAGGTTGTCCGGTGCACGGAATGGTTCAGTAAATAGTGATCAGTTCCTAATTCAAAGTGTTTGTTTCTCTTCTGTGGTTCTTCAGGTCCATGTGTTATAGGAATTCTAGTCACAGTTTGATAATAGCTGAAATTTGGGAGTGAATTACTATTTCAGCTGGTGGGTTGATTCTGCTCTTCACTATTTTGATTAGGTGCAGTGTGGCAGAAGCTAGAAGGCAAAAGACAGAAGGGTAAGTTCTGACATAAGATTAGTCTCCTTAATACTCACTGGCTTCTTCTTAGCATATGTATTTTTCATTCTTTTTTTTTTTTTAAGATTTTATTTATTTATTTGACAGACAGAAATCACAGGTAGGCAGAGAGGCAGGCAGAGAGAGAGAGGTGGGTGGGAAGCAGGCTCCCCGCTGAGCAGAGAGCCCGATGCAGGGCTCAATCCCAGGACCCTGGGATCATGACCTGAGCTGAAGGCAGAGGCTTTAACCCACTGAGCCACCCAGGCGCCCCTGTATTTTTCATTCTAAAACTTAGGAAGCCTTTAAAAAAGTTCCTTATAGAAACCTACTTATTCAATTTAAGTGTCTCCACAGTTCAGATGTATTTATATAAATCCAAATAGCCAGCAAAAGGTTCACAGTAGTTTCTAAAAATCAATTCACCTCTTCAAAAGGTATTTTATAGATAAATATCAATTTTACTTTTTCTAAAGCAAACACCTTTCATCCTGCCCTTAAATGGGCCAAATATCTGACTTTTGATATTCAGACCCTCATGGACTACAACACTTTAGTCAGCAAAGACTTGGCTTGGAGGACTAGCATGTGATAGTCCTGTATATTTTCCTAGTGAAAAATGAAATGATTACAAGCCTTCTGGAATCCACATGAAATCTTCATTTTTCTAGTGGTTATATAAAAAGAATTCCATTTATAGTCTGAAGCTACATAAAGATTAAGAAGGAAGAGCGTACCAGTGCTCAATTTAGATATGAATTTGAATTGCCCCAAGGATAAATCATGAGTATACACAGATTAGTTCTGAGTAGGGTAGGAAAAAAATGGTTAAGCTTAATAAGAAAGGAAAACCTAAAAGCAGGAGTACATTTGGAGAAGTGAAGGCGTCTTAATTAAAGAAGTTTTCTCAAACATAAAATGTATCAGAACTTACTTTGAATGTAGAAACTTCAACTGAAAAAAAGTCTGATGCAATCAGAAAATAATCTTTGATACTACCCACCTTTACAAAAAAAGTTTATGAATATTTACCTGTCAGGGACTCCATAATTATAGATTAGCCTCTTAGAATACATTAGCCCCTCTGAGAGGTCTTTCATGACACAAAGCTACCATCCAGCAAAAACCCGTAAGGCATTCTAATAGCAGTACGATGATGCCCTGTCACTCACAGAGGAGGGGACTGAAATACACCCTGACCTGAAGAGTTAATGCACACCTCTAAGTCTTTTGTCTGGAAAACAAAAACAAGCCAAAAAACTGGTGGATATGATCAGAGAATCTGCCAGAAGACTCTACAGTAAACCTTAGAAAGAAGCTTCAACTTCAACAGGACAATGGGAAGCCAGTGTCATTTTCTGTCTCCCTTTCCCACAAACTTTGGAACAGAACCTTAAAGTCATAAAACCTAATCCATTCACTTTTTCTCTCTTTTGGTCCTAAGATGAGGTAAAACTGTCTTCTGAAACTAAAGTGTTTTCTTTACATGGACAAGTTGAGAAGTCATCATAGGATGAAGACAAAATATAAGAATAAGTTCTTAATGGGAAGGGAGAGAGGAAAAATCTGTGGTTTAAAAAAGTTAACAAAATCAGTAAGACAGCCCACTAAGAGCCATAAAAAGGGAAAGGAAGTGTTTGTTTTTTTTTACTTTGTCAAAGTTCTGCATTTGTTCTCGGTTGGTCAGCCAGGACTCCATGTCCTGGGCAGTCTGAATCACAAACGCTTCATAATCTGCAAACATCTGTGTAAAGCGGTTAGCAAAGACCTCACGGAGCTGCACGTTGAGCTGGTAGTCCCTTAGTTCTGCCTCTTCACACTGCAGTTTTAAATCCTTTTCTTTTTCACTCAGTGTGGCAGAGAGGTCCATTTTTTCCACAGTCACACCAGTCCGCTTGGCCAGAGCTTGGAGGCGGGCTATGGTTTCATTGCCCTTCAGTAACTCGTACATGCTGATGTTGTTAGTGGAGACATTACCATTCTTCTTGTCATTAACCAAGTCCTTCAGAACAAGATTCTTCAGTTTTGTGGCACTCTCACTGCAATGGAGGCTGCCCTCAGGAGGGATCCCAAATTGAAGAAGCACTTCAGAGAGTTCCTGGATAAAATCCATCTTATTGGGGAATTGTGGAAATTCTTCAGGCAGTTCAATAAAATGGTTGTCAATATCAACAAAACACAAATTAGCCTGAAAGAAAAAGTAATACAAAGGTTTTAAAATAACTTTTTTATATTCTAAAATATTCTTGCCAACTATTAGAAACAAAATCATAGATTACACGTTACCTTTTTTTAAATTGAGATATAACTGATATATAACATTTTGCTTCAGGTATGTGATTCAATATATATTATGAAACAGTAAGTCTAGTTAACATGCACCACCGCACATAATTACAATTATTTTTTTATGACAAGAACTTTTAAGACCTTACAATGCCTTTCATGTTAACTTTCTGAAGGTTAAGAATTTTTATTCTTTGGGACGCCTGGGTGGCTCAGTTGGTTACGCGGCTGCCTTCGGCCCAGGTCATGATCCCAGCGTCCTGGGATCGAGTCCCACATCAGGCTCCTTGCTCGGCAGGGAGCCTGCTTCTCCCTCTGCCTCTGCCTGCCTCTCTGTCTGCCTGTGCTCTCTCTTTCTCTCTCTAACAAATAGATAAAAAAAAAAAAAAAAAGAATTTTTATTTTTAAAAAATACATTTCTTTTTCCAGCATTTTTTCCCTATGTGAGTATTCCATACCATAATTAATAAAAATGGATAATTTTCTCTGGGTCTTAGCAATCTGTTATCATCTGGACATGATTCTGTAATATATGATATCTCTCTGGCATTCCTAAATGAGTAAAGGTGCACAGAGTTGTAATAACTTAGAAATAGAAGGCACTGGGTAAAATGAGCACTGGCTGAATCCAGTCGGAACTTTCTATGCCATTCTACTCCTCTGACACCATTTGTAATTTAGAATTAACAATAATCACTAAATTTTAGCAGTTGTAGTCCCCTCAAATGGGATGAAACTGGCAAAGAACAATCCAATTCACAGAATATCCACAAATTTTCACCCTACCCAAAATTAGCTTCAACCTCTTAGCAAAACCATTTCAGAAGTTATTAGACAAACAGCAGGAGGCAGACAGTGATAGAGATAAGTGCTTAGACAATTACAAATGATTACTCCTTGAATAATTAAGATTTGATTCAGGAGACATTTTTGAGTTGAAAAAAAGACAAAATAGAAATCAGAGGAAAATTTTTTTGAGTTTGCTCACACTATAGATTGTGAATTTATATAGAATAAAAAGACTTTTAAATATTTTCTAAGTCGTTATGGACAATTCAAAGGGCCAAGTACATGTATGAAATTCTCATTATCCCTCAGGTATGTGATTATAGTAGACTCCAAAACATTTTACTTTTCCTGTTCATACTCTCTTAATCAGAACAGGTTGTCAGTGTAAAGGAAGATTGTGCTCATGGACTGTGGGAGGGTGGGAAGCCAAAGGATTAGCCATCACATAAAATTGATCCTGACTACATTAGTGGATGGACACAGGGCAAAGGGTGGAAGTCAAGCAATAGAATAGGAAGTTTCACTTCGAGTTTCCACTTCTCTCCCACAACCCTGCCACCCAGGTCAGCAAGGAGACAATTCACACTGCCCTTTGATCCTGTGTGGCAACACAAGGTGAAAAGAGGAGAGAACAAACAGTTGGGTTTTTATTTTTCTCTTTTGATCCCTGCTCTTTATGTCACATGCTAACGCACAGAAAGTACAAATTTCTGTATTTAGTTCAATCAAAACTCCAGATTTCCTGCCATCTAAAAACAGAGAATCAACAACGCTTCTTCTCAGGCCTGAAGTGATTTCTGAATCCAACTCTTTAATTTTGCAGATGAAGAAACTGAGGCCCAAGAAGTTAGGCGACTTCCTGACACCTGTTCCAGATAAGCACCCTCAAACAGCCTGGTGGCTTAAAAGATTTTTTTTCCTCCCATTTTCCTCATCTCCAAGATCAGTAGTTTCCTCTAAATAAAATAAGAGATGAAGTCAAATCTTTCTGAAGACAGTACTGCTGCCTACAGCTTTCTTTAAATCCATATCTTTATATACGTATCTCTAGTCTCTAGAAAGCAGGATGTGTTGAAAGGCTTAGGGGAGAAAGTAGGTCACTACAATTCAAATGGATGATTCAGTATCTTTAAAAATGGAAGAAAAAAATTCACCAACTTGCTAACCTAAATGTTAGCCAACCAACCTCCCACCACTTACATTTTGTACTGTTTTCTTCATTAATGCCTTCCTGCTATCCTTTTCTATCCTTCTTCTATGAAAAAACACTACATCTGGGAAATTTTAAAGCTTGTTATGCTCATACAATTACTGCTGAGCTGAAAGGGTAAAGCAAGGTGGATGTTCCAGCACCACACTACTGGCCTGGCTTCAATGTTCCCATGAGTCTCTGATACCTCCCCATGACTGCTTAGATGGGCCTGTTGGGGCCTTGATTATCACAAAATGAAAACAGGGTTAACTTGTGTTATGAAGACTTAATGAGGAAAAACCAAAAAGCCTTTTTTCCTAAAACAAAAAAGTCCATACAATAGGGCATTCGGATAAGTCATTTTTTAATTTTTAATACCATTAAACTAAAAAATTATTATCAGAAGAGCTCAAGAAATTTTATATACACAACAAAAAATACACTTGACTCTCAGTTTTACAATCTTTTAGGACTATTTCTGTATCTTAACTGATCAATGCTACTCACACATTCATGGTAAGTTATCACTTCTAGTTAAAAATGAAAAACAGGGGTGCCTGGGTGGCTCAGTGGGTTAAGCCGCTGCCTTCGGCTCAGGTCATGATCTCAGGGTCCTGGGATCGAGCCCTGCATCGGGCTCTCTGCTCAGTGGGGAGCCTGCTTCCCACCCACCTCTCTCTCTCTGCCTGCCTCTCTGCCAACCTGTGATTTCTGTCTGTCAAATAAATAAATAGAATCTTTAAAAAAAAAAAGAAAAACATGTGCGCATGGGTGGCTCAGATGGTTAAGTGGTTGCCTTTGGCTCAGGGTCCTGAGATCGAACCCCACATCAGGCTTCATGTGCAGTGGGGAAGCCTACTTCTCCCTCTGCCTCTGCTCTACCCACCATTTGTGCTCTCCCTCTCCCTGTCAAATAAATTTTAAAAAAATATAAAACAAATATATAAAACAAAAAAGAAAAAAGAAAAACATTCCCTTAATAGAAAGGCAACAAAGACTTGAAGTTCAGTCATTTCTCCTGCCATGAAGCTTTCCTATGTCCCTACCCTTAAAGCCATTCTGATTTCCTCTACATATATATTTAGTCCATTCATTCCTCTTATTTTCTCTTTTAACCTGTTATTAATATTTATAAATGACTTATTTTGGAAAGCAGAAATTTTATCTTATTTAATGTCTCCTAATGTATCCTACACTGGTATTGTATGAGACAACTGTATGGTGAATGAATGAGTAAGGCTCAAGGAGATGGTCATTTTGTGGTACCCCAAAAATGTATACAGGAGGAGAAGGTATCCAGGCATGTGAGGTCAGGGAAGCTCTTTCCATGCTTAGTAAGGGATATAGTTTTTCAATGGCTGAAGTTAAACTGTCAAAGGGTAAGGCAGAAGAGAATATGTAAAATATTCCATAGATATATGAGACTCTTATTCTCACAAAACAAACTGAGGGTAGTTGGGGGGTTGGGATGGTAGGGCCAGGGTGGTTGGGTTATGGACATTGGGGAGGGTATGTGATAAGAGTGAGTGCTGTGAAATGTGTAAACCTGATGATTCACAGACCTGTACCCCTGGGGCAAATAATATATTATATGTCAATAAAAATAATTTAAAAAATAAATAAAGAATGCTTCTCCAATAAAATAAAATAAAATAGTCCTCTAGAATCTCAGGGTAAGATACAACAAAAAGAAAAGTGGAAATCCAATTCTAATTTAGTTTTTTGATTTTCTTTAAAGGTTTTATTTATTTATTTGACAGACACAGATCATAAGTAAGCAGAGAGAGGCAGAGAAGAGGCAGAGAGAGGCAGGCAGAGAGAGATAGAGAGAGGAGGAAGCAGACTCCCCGCTAAGCAGAGAGCCTGATGCAGGGCTTGACCCCAGGACCCTGGGATCATGACCCGAGCTGAAGGCAGAGGCTTTAACCCACTGAGCCACCCAGGCACCCCTAGTTTTTTAATTTTTTTGCTCATGATTTACTGTAAACATAAGAATGGGAGAAAGTGAGGTACCGTTCTCCTCAATTCATCCATAGTACTATATCTTTTACCATCACTCTCCCCACCCCAACCTCCCAAAAAACAACGTAACAAAATGGTTACCTCTGCCTATCATTTTAGAACTATGGGGAAAGTAAGTGGGTGGTTAATTATAAGTTATGTACTTACATTAGTTATCTAGTAACTAAAATCATGCCTTCTTAAAATAATCATTTTGTAAACTTATGATTTTCATAACTATTCTAAGTAACTCCGTCACTATTTTTTTTTTGTCCCATCACTATTTTTACTTATTATTTTATTTTACAGTTTTCAGGGAAAGGAGAGAGGAGGTGAATATTATGAGCGAGTATATTTAAATCACTTTTTTAAATGGCTATTTTTATACTTACTTCTCCAAAATTATGTGAAGTAGATTACTTCATCTCATTGTAAAATGTTACAAGCACAGTAAGTATGCATTCTAAAGATAAACAAACTTAAAAATTCTGAATGCTCTTGCAGCAATGTCTGTGATTTTCTAATTTTTTACTCATTAAATCAACACTTCAATAAATGTACATGCTCATCTATTCAGAGAGTCAGCTGTTAGCATTTCCTTCTAAAATAATGATGTACTAACATATATACAGAAGCACGGCTATTTTCACAGCTGACCCAGGTTATTTCCTGTTATTCTACTCTCCGAATAGATGGGCATGTACATTTATTAAAGAGTGTTGATTTAATGAGTAAAAAGTTAGAAAATCACAGACATTGCTGCAAGAGCATTCAGAGTTTTTAAGTTTATCTTTAGAGTCAGAGAATACATGCAGATGTGGAGAGAGAAAGATTTCCCAACTACAAAAATATCTAGCGGGCATTTAAAAACTCTCAACAATTAGAACTCATATAAAAATGGAAAGAATATTTATACACCTAAACATATTATTTTATAAAAATATCATTTGGTTAATATATAAATAGACCAGATACTCAACAGGAATCTAAAACACATCACTATTTAAGTCTTTAAACTTAAATTGCATTTGAAATACATATGGCTATTTTATTTCTTTTTTCTTGAAAATTTAAAGGATTACTTCTTTGAACCAACAAGATACTTAGATTAAAGAGAAAACAAGAGAGTACAGGTAACAGAGAAAAGAGATATAATGGGGAGGCAAAAGCAGAGAACATGCGTAAGCTCAAAAAGAACAAGACAGACTACATATGTATTTTATATGATCTGAATCAAGCTATTTTCCCCTAAACAAAAATGTTAATTTTGGTAGGAAAACATTCGCTGGAATAAAGTAAGCAATGAATGATTACAGGAATCATTGCTGGGTATAATGGCCGTGGCTTAGTGTGTTATTTTAAATTCACTTATTAAAATGAGAACCGCTATAGGAAATAAGAACAAATAAAAGCAAAGCACAGCATGAAAGATTTTATTAAGAAAGGTGCTAATTAAAGAGCTAATAATATAAAGTAGTTAACTACTTAATGTTTTGTAATAGGCCATGGCACTCTCCTCAGTATTTATTTTATTTTTTTAAAATTTTATTTATTTATTTGACAGAGAGCACAAACGGGAGAGGGAGCGAGAGAAGCAGGCTCTCCGCTGAGCAAGGAGCCTGATACATGGCTTGATCCCAGGACCTGGGATCATGACCTGAGAGGAAGGCAGATACTTAGCCGACTAAGCCACCCAGGAATTCCAATACTTCATTTCAAAGGTTTTACATTCCAATTCTGAGTACTATTAAGGATAGACAAAAACTAGATTCAAAATGCTTCCAAGAATTTCTATATTCTTCTTAAAGAACATCTAAAAATACAACACACAGAAAGCATAGTAACCTTAAGTTTGTCTCCAAGCTAGAGGTTAGAATTTTTATCTCAATCACCTAGTCAAGCTGACATTTAGAAAAAGTTGGTAACAAGCTTTAGGTCTGAAAACAAAGAATGCTGAAGTATTTGATATCTTCATTATCCACAGCTTGCTGAGAGATGTTACTTTTCTTTGATGGAAGTCAAGAATCAAATTCATCTCAATTAATACAATGACTTTAAAGATTTTAATCATGTGAAAACCTGGACTATATTGTTTAAAAGCAGAATTTATAACATGAATGGGGAAAGAAATTAAATGTTATTAGAATAATGAAGCAACTAGATCATGCTACTTTTGTTTCATCTTCACAAATTTATAGCTGTGAACATTTGCTACTGTCCTGTCTGAACCATGCTGAATTAATAACTAGTCATGGTAACCCTCAGAAGTCAGGATCTTTGCTCTATGGCTCAGGCTCTACCCTAGCTCTACTTCCAAGATTCAGGATGGTCAGAGACACAGTTTAGACAAAGACAATGCTGTCTAACAATAAAGTGGCCTTGACCTGAATCAACAAATAGCAAATGCTTTATCACTCATTTTAAGTTTTACCTCTTGAGGAAGTTCTAGTTTAGAACGGTCAGTTCCTTCTTTTGACTGAAGGCCCATCAGATAAGGGACAGGAGCATCAAGAAAATGTAGCAGAGAAGCAGGGAGGATGGGCACATAAACATGCTGCCACTGAAATGGGAACAAAAGTGTGGTGATGCCTTCCGCCACAGTCATCAAGCGTTGATAATCTGTACAGAACAAGGAAAAAAGGAGGGGAAGATTCCAAATAAAAACATAATCACTGCATTAAGCTTGAAAATACTAATTTTCAGAAAAAAATCTTGTTATAATAAATAAAATGTTTCTTTATGATCATGCAGAAAATAGGTCAATTCTATCCCAGCATAATTAAAGAGTTCAATGGTTTCACTTGAGTGGTACTAAGGGGGTTTGAGTAGGTGGGAAACATTACCTTATTCTTGCTTCTGAAATCACCGGTATGTAAGTTTACATTCCCTTAAAATGTGGAGGAAAGAAGAACTAATAAAATTGTTCTTGGTATGTCTCCCACTAAAAATGTACCAGGATACTGCTACTGATCACTTTTTGTATAAATGCATATCAATATAATCCCCAATTCAGAGGCTCAGCTATTTTTTTCTTGTATATATGATCAAGGTTGTGGCCTATGGTTATCCTGATTGTATTTATCTTAGCCTTCATTCTGCGGGTATAAGAAATCAAAAAGATACATGCATTCATAATTATACTTCCTATATATAACCCCCAACTACATAAAACTATCAAATCTAGAAACAAAGTGAAAGTTACCTGAAAATTAAAGGATGATTTTTGCTTGTGTTTTCTTCACGTGAATTAATCAAAACTACAAACTGCTTATAATATTAAAGTGCCCTCCCAATTTTATTGAGATATAATTGACATATAACAGTGTATTAGTTTTAGGTGTATGACACAATGATATATGTAAATGCTGTGAAATGATTACCACAGTAAGTTTGGTTAACATCCATTATCTCACACATAAACAAACAAGAGGTGATCCTCTTAAATTACTCTGCTATGGGGGTGCTTTATATGTCCATTGTCTATAATCCTTATTTAAGCCTTTAGAGACAGATGTGTTTAGAATTCATTATTTTTTAATAAAGGTAGTATTGTGGGGTGCCTGGTGGCTCTCTCAGTTAAGCATGCAACTGCTTCAACTCAAGTCATGATCCTGGAGTTCCAGGATCAACCCCTGAGCCTCGAGTAGGGCTCCCACCTCGCAGACAGTCTGCTTCTCCCTCTCCTGCTCCTTCCCCAGCTCATGCTCTCTTTCTCACTCTCTCCCTCAAACAAACAAACCAACAAACAAATAAATAAAAAGATCCTTAAGAAAAAAAAGTAATACTGTGCATATACCATATATATGAAATATCTAGGGTAGCACCCTGCACTAAAACACATTAATATTTCTGCAGCAAACTCTGAGTGTCCCAATAGGACAGATAAAAAATTTAAATAGGGTCATTCTAGTTCAGGTCTGCCTTTTCAATAAATGAGTTACAAAGAGAATCTTTGATTTTCTGTAATTTTTTTGGATTGAAAAACTGAAGAGAAAGGATATTATGGACTTATAATTTTGTTCTCACAGAATTCACTATGCAAAAAAACAGTAAAATGTGGGGCAGTAAGATTTTGGGAAAGTCTTTTAAAAAAGGTTCAAAAAAAATGATCAGATGCTATTTGGTTCATATCAACCCAAAGAACACCTGATCAAACATAAACAGGATGTTTTCTGCTTAAAAATCTTTCTCGTGTTGTTTTATACTTTGTAGACAACTACCTTTAGTAGTCTAAAGTAGGATTTTGGTAATGAATCAGCAGCTATCCATACCAAGTATACTTCAGAAGTCTCCCTATGTGGTTCACTATGAAGACTTAAATTTTATGGGGTGCCTGGCTAGCTCAGTGGGTAGAGCATGTGACTCTTGATCCTGGGGTTGTAGATTTGAGCCCCATGTTGGGTTGTAGAGATTACTTAAAAAATTCTTAAAAGTGAAACCTGTTTATAGGAATACTTTCAAAACACAAATAAATACCAGGTGACCTAACATAGGAACATGAAGAGCTGACCAAATTACCTCAGGTGGGGAGAGAACATGGAGTCACACACACACCAAAGGACTCACATGAACACACACACACACACACCAGCTGAGGTCCAGAGAAGCTGGGTTGAGACTGCTGGTACTCAGTGGAGATGGAGAAGTCAAAGAAGATCAGATAATCAGCTACCTACCACTTTGCTAGTCAACAGGTAGATGTCTGAGCCATAGGAGATGGGGGTCTTCATCACACGGGGATCGGTGCACAGCTGACCTGAAACCCCTGAATCTGTTGAATGTCCCTACTAACTGTAGCTCTGAACTATGACAGGACTCTATAACGGCACTTGCCCTGTGGACTTTTTTCTCCACTGTGGACTCAGTAAGGACAGAGTGGTACCCATTTTATCCTGTTTTGCCCTTAAAGCAGAGGGCCCAGTTTATTGCAGTGCTGATCAAAACTTATTGACCATCCCCCTGCCCCCAAATTTCTTTTTTTAGAGCGAGCGTGAGTGCCCAAGCACATGCACAGGGGAAGGGGCAGAGGGAGATAGAGAATCTCAAGCAGACTCCATGATGAGCATGCAGCCTGATGTGGGGGGCTCAATCTCACAACCCTGAGATCATGACCTAAGCCGAAATCAAGAGTTGGATGCTTAACCAACCGAGCCATCCAAGCGCTCCTACTGCCCAAATTTAATGTGCTATCAAATGTTATAATTTTCTCCTCTTCTTGTCACCGTCTCATGGCTCCCCTAACATGGATATTGTACACTCAGATCTCACACTGACAGTGGTGTTCTGACAGATCCTATGTG
This sequence comes from Taxidea taxus jeffersonii, assembly GCA_003697995.1. Taxonomy (NCBI): domain Eukaryota; kingdom Metazoa; phylum Chordata; class Mammalia; order Carnivora; family Mustelidae; genus Taxidea; species Taxidea taxus. The sequence continues at coordinate 42,921 of RCUC01168362.1, read as the reverse complement.
CCCACTCACCAGCCACAGCTCAGTTGTACCTCAGAGGTTTGTTTCCCTTTGCCCAGCGACTAGGGATCAGCTCTGGACCAGGCACTTGCTTGGGTATTCTACGTCTACTTTTGCCAGTTCTGTGTTCTCTTCAAGACTTGTTGAGATGCCACATCCTTTCTTATAATGCAATTTTTTAGCAGAAACAAGATAATTCTTTTTAACTGAATCAAGAAATAAAAGAGACTTCAAGTATGTTTTGAAAAATTTAAGAAAAATTATTTTTGTTTGATATGCAAAGTGAAGAATGTGTGAAAGACATTATTTTCATATTTAAGACATGCCTCAGCATGGCATATGAGGCTCCTCCTGACTTGGTCCTTTCCTGCCTCATTTCTTACCACCACCCTATACACAGTCAAATCATTTGCCTGTAATTTAATTCATTGAATCTAACATGTTTTCACAGGTTTCTATGCCTTTGTATATACTTTTTCTCTGTCTAGAAAGTCCCTTCCCCTTTCAGGGCGTGGCTGAGTTCCACTTTTTCCTTACTGTACCATCATCTGCCAGAGAGCAATGACTGTATTTTTAATATGAATAATATTAATAGTTTATATTTTATATTTTAAATCTTTAAAATATTTTATATATTTAAATTTTAAAATAGTTAATATTTTATTTAATATAAATATTTAATATAGAATATATACAAATATATCTATATATTTATATAATATATATTTAAAATGCTTAATATCATAAATATTTTATATATTAATATCATATTCAATACTAATGTTTCGATATTAATATATCAATATTATAATGTAATATTAATAAATACAATAACTATTTTTAAGTATTTAAAATATCAGCTTACGCATAGTGGTTAATAAATGTGTGTTAAGAAATTACTATGTTGGGGCGCCTGGGTGGCTCAGTGGGTTAAAGCCTCTGCCTTTGGCTCAGGTCATGATCTCAGGGTCCTGGGATCGAGCCCCACATCGGGCTCTCTGCTCCTTGGGGAGCCTGCTTCCCACCCCCACCCCCCACCTGCTTCTCTGTCTACTTGTGATCTGTCTGTCCAATAAATAAATAAAATCTTAAAAAAAAAAGAAATTACTATGTTAATATCTAAGGCATTAAAATAAAACTATTTAGGCATTAAAAAATTATGCTTTACTACATTATACAGAATATACTGTCAAAAATTTGCCTAGCAAGTGGCTTGTATGCAGATCCTCGGAGGGCCCTGCCTCTACCATCTCATGCCCTGTCTCACCAGCATCATTGTGGAGAACAAGGTCAGCCCCACCAGGACAGCTGATGCCCTGCAGCTACACCTAAGGTAGGGGGCACAGGATCAGCAGTGGCATAAGGCAGCTCCAATGTTGGCCAGCAGCTCAGTATCCGAGGAGGAGGAGGCTATGTCGAATGGGATTTGCATACTGCAAGGTGCTGCAGATGGAGGTATGAGGCTGGTGGTGGCCAGCATACCTCTGATGACCATCATGATACGGCTAGATTACACACCTACAATCCTGGATGCTGTGACTGGTCACCCTCTTGATGCTGGCTTTGAATCCTCCAGTGCATGCGTCATTCGGCTCATCTCCCTGACTCCAGAAATTCATCTAGATATTGCCAACAATGTCCTACAGTACTTCAAAATGAAGGGCACAGCCTGTGGAAGCTTCCAAAGCAAGAGCTAGGATTACCAGTTTTCTTTTCTTTCTTCTTTTTTTCTTTTAAAGACTTTATTTATTTATTCGACAGATCACAAGTAGGCAGAGAGGCAGGGAAAGAGAGAGGGGGAAGCAGGCCCCCTGCTGAGCAAAGAGCCCGATTTGGGGCTCGATCCCAGGACCCTGGGATCATGACCTGAGCTGAAGGCAGAGGCTTTAACCCACTGAGCCACCCAGGCACCCTTTCTTACCAGTTTTCTAATGGTAGAGAACTTGACCTCTGATCTCAGCAAGTATGGCAATGATGTGAAGAAGCTGTAGTACACTTCACTTGAACCAACCTAAATGTACTTGTTTGTCCTCTCGTCAACACACTGACCTGTTTTCTTAATAAACTACTGTAACAGCAACAAAAATTGCATAAAGCTCACAAAGACATCACAAAAGACAGAATACAAATCCAAATCAACATAAAAAAATTCAACCTCAAAAATTCCAAGGGTGAAAAATGAGCCACATTTTGCTTATCATGTTCACGAAGATTTAAAAAGAAAATCACAGGGACACCTGGGTGGCTCAGTTGGTTAAGCGGCTGCCTTCGGCTCAGGTCATGATCCCAGTGTCCTGGGATCGAGTCCCACATTGGGCTCCTTGCTCGGCAGGGAGCCTGCTTCTCCCTCTGCCTCTGCCTGCCTCTCTGTCGGCCTGTGCTCGCTCTCTTTCTCTCTAACTAATAAATAAATAAAATCTTAAAAAAAAAAAAAAAGAAAATCACAGCAAAGGTATAGAGAAAAATGTGTTTTCATAAGTTGCTAGAGGTTTCTATTTGGCAGTATCTATCAAAAGCTTAAAAACATACAGATTTTTGACCTAGCAATTCTAATTCTAGGAATTCATCATCTAAGTATACAAAACCATAAGCACATGATGTTTTATGTATAAAGTGTCATTTATAACAGTAAACTATTTGTAATATCCCAAACACCTAATAAGAGGGATCTGACTACTACAGTTATGGCTAGTTATATAAGGGATATACTGGAGTGATTAAAAGCACATCTATATTATTAACAGAGAAAACCAGAGCGTCTTTGGCAGCAAATACGTAGTAAGGATTTGCTAAAATTCCATTTCTGGGTATATGTCCAAAAGAACTGAAAGAAGAGATTTGAAAGGATATTTGTATATCCACGTTTTTAGTAGCATTACTCACAGTAGCTAAGAGGTTAAAGCAACTCAAGTGTCCATCAATGGATGAATGGAGAAACCAAATGTGGTATATACACACTGGAGTATTAACCCTAAAAAGGAAGGAAATTCTGACACATGGTACAACATCAATGAACCATGTTGGTTCACTGGGGTTCACCTATATTGCATGAAATGATAAGCCAGTCACAAAAAGACAAATATTGTGTGATCTACTTATATGAGGTATCTAAAGTAGTCAATCATAGAAATAGAAAGTAGAATGGTAGTTGCTAAGGCCTGGAAGGAGGGGGACACGGGGAAGTGTCCAACAGGTACTGACTTCCAGTGTTACAAGATGAAAAATTCTAGAGACTGACTGCATAACAATGTGAATATATTTAATCCTACTGAACTGTTCACTAAGGAATAATTTTTTTATTATTAAAAAAAATTTTTTATAAACATATAATGTATTATTAGCCCCAGGGGTACAGGTTTGTGAATCACCAGGTTTACACACTTCACAGCACTCACCATAGCACGTACTCTCCCCAATGTCCATAACTCCACCACCCTCTCCCTACACCCCTCCCTCTGGCCCCCCTCAGTTTGTTTTGTGACATTAAGAGTCTCTTTTGGTTTGTCTCCCTCCCGATCCCATCTTGTTTCACTTATTCTTTTCCTACCCCCCTAACCCTCCACACCCCCCATTGCATCTCCACTTCCTCATATCAGGGAGATCATATGATAGTTATCTTTCTCCAATTGACTTATTTCGCTAAGCATAATACCCTCTAGTTCCATCCACGTCGTCGCAAATGGCAAGATTTCATTTCTTTTGATGGCTGCATAGTATTCCATTACATATATATATATACACACACCATCCATTCATCTGTTGATGGACATCTACGTTCTTTCCATAGTTTGGCTATTGTGGACATTGCTGCTATAAACATTCAGGTGCACGTGCCCCCTTGGATCACTATGTTTGTATCTTTAGGGTAAATATCCAGTGTGCAACTGCTGGGTGGTGAGGTAGCTCTATTTTCAACTTTTTGAGGAACCTCCATGCTGTTTTCCATAGTGGTTGCACCAGCTTGCATTCCCACCAACAGTGTAGGAGGGTTCCCCTTTCTTCACTAAGGAATAATTAAGATGGTGAATGGAATGTATTTCTTTTTTAAAAGATTTATTTATTTATTTTAGAGAGAGGCAGGGAGCATGCGTTGGGGTTCAGGGCAGAGGGAAAGGGAGAGAGAAAATCTCAAGCAGACTCCCTGCTGAGCACAGAGCCCAACTTGGGGCTCGATCTCATTACCCTGAGATCATGACCTGAGCTGAAATTAAAAGTCAGATGCTCAACCAACTAAGCCACCCAGGTACCCTGGTATGTCCTTCTTTAAACACAATTTTTAAAAAACTTGCTAAACTAGGGGTCAGCCCCTTGGTGACTCAGTCAGTTAAGCATCCTGACTCTTGATTTTGGCTCAGGTCATGATCTCATGGTCCTGTGATTAAGCCCCATGCAGGGCTCCATACTCAGTGGGGAGGTGGCTTGAGAGTCTCTCTTTAACTCTGCCCCTCCCTCCCACTCCACTTTCCCTCTCTCTCTCAAATAAATACATAAATCTTTAACAACTTGTTAAACCCTAAGCCATATGAAAATAATTTGTGGGCAAAAGAATCCACAAAAAATGGATAATTTTTGAGAATAAATAATTTTTTTAAGACTTTATTTATTTGACAGACAGAGATCACAAGTAGGCAGAGAGGCAGGCAGAGAGAGAGGAGGAAGCAGGCTCCCCGCTGAGCAGAGAGCCCGATGTGGGGCTCGATCTCAGGACCCTGGGATCATGACCTGAGCTGAAGGCAGAGGCTTTAACCCACTGAGCCACCCAGGTGCCCTGAGAATAAATAATTTGAATTTAGCTTAAAAAGGATGTTTTATTTGATGTTAGATAAATTTAAAAAAATATACACGTGTTTCAAATTCAAACAGGGTTCTCAAAAACAGGCAATGAACGAAGTATTTATTGAGAATTGCTTTTTATTAAAAATTCTTTTTTAGGGACGCCTGGGTGGCTCAGTTGTTAAGCAGCTGCCTTTGGCTCAGGTCATGATCCTGGCGATCCTGGGATCGAGTCCCACATCGGGCTCCTTGCTTAGCAGGGAGCCTGCTTCTCCCTCTGCCTCTGCCTGCCACTCTGTCTGCCTGAGCTTGTGTGCACGCACGCGCGCTCTAATAAATAAATAAAATCTTAAAAAAAATTCTTTTTTAAAAGAGATTTTATTTACCTATTTATTTGGGAGAGAGAGAGAGGAAGGGAGGATGGTAGGGGAGGAGGGTAGGGGAGGAGAGAATTTCAAGCAAACTCCCCACTGAGCGGGGAGCCCGAAGTGGGGCTTGATCCCAGGACCCTGAGATCATGACCTGAGCTAAAGGCAGACACTTAACTGACTGATCCACTCAGGTGCCCCTAAAAATTACTTAATTTACAATTTTAAGAGCAAAAAGTACAAAAAGTACATTAATTACAAGTTAGCTGTGACACTGTAGAACCTCCAAAAATCATTGGGAATGGACTGACATCAGGCATTTTTAAAGCAAATTACTTAACACAAAAATATGCCTCTCCATTCATAAGAATATAATTTTCTAATATCCATTACTAAAGTGGTATCTCTTATTATTTCAAGTTAAGAGAAAAAACAAAGTATCTATGTATATAACTATGTACTTAAATTGTTTAGAGTAGATTAAATATAATGGGTAACTGTTGGCAAAAGAGAAAACAGACACGGATTATCTTCCCGTTTTATATTATTAATAGTTAAATTATGCCTAGCAGTTGTTATATTCTGTAATAGTTGACACAAACTATTCATTTGAGCACAAATGTGTTCATTTTAATTTTAGTTCAGTGATCTTTTTCAAATATTTCTATTATGGCAGTATTAATGGCAGTATGATGGACTAGAACTAAAAACTAGAGCCTAATCTAAACTAAAAAATGCTAAATAAAATAATTTCAAAACACCGAACTCATGAATAAATGGATTTGCAAAAAGTAAGGGAAGAAGTCATTAGCAGCCAGGAAAAAAAAATGGGAACAAGAGTCCAGTATGGTAAAGCTGAAGTATCTAGGGGTCTTTGAGGCATGTACTGATTCAAGGGATGCCTACACCTTCAGTTTTATTTCTATGCATGTTAGAGAATAAAGTCCAAGAAGGACTGGGATTCAGACAGTAGATCCTCTTGCATAAAGCTATGACCTAAATGGGAGAAACCTCAAGGAGAAGGGATCAAGAAAGGAAAAACAAAACAGGGATAATAAAAGAAACAATGTACTGCCAGGATAGTTATCTGGCCTGCCCCTAACTCTGGAAGGGGGTGGGCAGGCGGGGGGTTGGGGGGGGGAGCCTCTTGAGAATTCCTATCTACTATCCAGCTTTTGGGTAAGTTTAGGGCCCAAAGAAACACAAAGGTGAGAATTTTGCTGGAGGGTTGGGGGTTGGGGGTATGGGGTAACTGGGTGATGTAATGAGCACTGGGTGTTATATAAGACTGATGAGTCACTGAATTCTACCTCTGAAACTGACAATAAAGTATATGTTAATTAATTAAATTTAAATTTAAAAAATGAAGTAGATATATGTTATGCTCCATGCTCGGTGTGAAGCTTACTTAAAAAAATACTAATAAGGGCGCCTGGGTAGCTCAGTGGGTTAAAGCCTCTGCCTTCGGTTCAGGTCATGATCCCAGGGTCCTGGGATTGAGCCCCACAATGGGCTCTCTGCTCAGCGAGGAGCCTGCTTCCCTTCCTCTCTCTCTCTGCCTGCTTGTGATCTCTGTCTGTCAAATAAATAAATAAAATCTTTAAAAAAAATACTAATAAAGCAGATCTGTGTTGCCAGTGAACTCAGATGTTTGGTGAAAGAAAATATAAATCATTCTTAGAGGAAGAAACCCTTAATCTTTAACCCACCAGATACTGAATTTATCTGATAAATAATATGAAATACATATGTTTAATATGTTTATGGAAATTAAAGGAAGAATTAAGGAGTAAAACTGTTTTAGGGCCACTGAAAGTAAAATGTCAAAGGAAGGATTAACTACAGACTAAACACAGGTAAAAAGAGAATTAGTAAGCTGGGAAACAGATATGGAGAAATCACCCAGAATGCATCAAAAAAGACAAAAAGAGAGGTTGAAAGATATGGAGAATGGAGTGAAACAGATTAAAAGGTTTAATTAAAGTATCAGGAGGAAAAACAGAAAAAAGGTGGATGGAAGCAATATTTAGAAAGATGGTTGAAAATTTTCCAAAAACGAATGAAATACATTAACCTTAGATTTCACAATGAACCACAAGAAGAACAAATAAAAAAATGATCATCTAGATAAATTGCAGTCAAAATATAGGTCATCAAAGGCAAAAAGAAAATTTTATATACAGCCAGAGTGAAAAGACAGATTTCTGGCCAAGGAATGACAATTAGGGTGACTGTGATAAACTGCTTCTCGACAGCTACACTGGAAACCAGAAGACGGTAGCATCTTACTCTTAAAGTGCTAAAAGAAGGAAAATAAAAAACCAGTTTTAACCTAGTGTTTAATATCTAATCATTCAAAAACACAGGCAAAAGGAAAACAGTTTCAGATGAACAAAATCTCATTGAAAATGTCACCTCATTTAGGGAATGTCTAAGGATATACTTTAGGAAGAAGACTGAACCCCAAAGAACTATTTAAGATACAGAATAGAATGTGAATTTTCAAGAAACGGCAATTGTGGTATTAAAAAGAAAACCACAGGGGTGCCTGGTGGCTCAGTTGCTTAAGCATCTGCCCAAAGTCCTGGGATGGAGTCCTGCATTGGGCTCCCTGCTCAGCGGGGAGTTTGGTTCTCTCTCTCCCTCTGTCCCTTCCCTACCTCCCACCCCCTACCCCACTTGTGCTCTCTTGCTCTCTCTAGGGAAAATAAATAAAAACAACCTTTAAAAAATAAAAAAATTTAAAAAAAGAAAAGAAAAAGAAAACCACAGATCTAAAATGGAGCTACTTATACTAGGCCATGTTACCAATCCCAGGCCTTAGTACCTAATCTAATTACAGTTTCAACCTCCCCCAGAATAGCAGTCTTAACTGGTCAGTCTGGAATTTCCTGGTCAGCACTGGTGAGGTAATCCACCTAGTAAGACCCTTTTGTCCCCACAGGAAGGTGACCTCACCGAAAATAATCCTTTCTTCTGTTTATGACTTCCTTGTCCTACATTTAAAAACCTTTCCCTTGGGCACCTGGGTGGCTCAGTGGGTTAAGCCTCTGCCTTCAGCTCAGGTCATGATCTCAGGGTCCTGGGATGAGTCCCGCATCGGGCTCTCTGCATGGCAGGGAGCCTGCTTCCTCCTCTCTCTCTCTCTCTGTCTGCTTGCCTCTCTGCCTACTTGTGATCTCTGTCAAATAAATAAATAAAATCTCTTAAAAAAAAAAAAAAACCTTTCCCTTTCTAGGGGCACCTGGGTGGCTTACTGAATTAGGGGTTTGCCTTCGGCTCGGGTCATGATTCTGGGGTTCTGGGATCAAGCCCCACATTGGCCTCCCTTCTCAAGGAAGCCTGCTTCTCCCTCTCCTCCCCAGTTGTGCTCTCTCTATCTGTCCCTATCTCTCTCAAATAAATAAATAAAATCTTTAAAAAACAAACAAAACAAAAAACTTTCCCTTTCTATAGACCTTTGGAGCACTCCTGTGTTTGCTAGATGGGATACTGCCCAATTCATGAATTAATAAAGCCAATTACATCTTTATAATTTACTTGGTTGAATTTGTTATTTAATAGTTGGTAAAGTTAAACAAAATCAAGTGTATATAAAGTAAAAATGTCCTATATGAAGGATTAACAAAATTCTGAATAACTATCAAATAAGCTATGATGGGGTGACTGGAATTAAAGCATTTTACAGTATTAATACATTTTTTTTTAAAGATTTTATTTATTTGACAGAGAGACACAGCGAGAGAGGGAACATAAGCACGGGGAGTGGGGGAGGGAAAAGCAGGCCTCCCACCGAGCAGGGAGCCTGATGCAGGGCTCAATCCCAGGACCCTGGGATCATGACCTGAGCTGAAGGGCGATGCCTAATGACTGAGCCACCCATGTGCCCCACAGTATTAATATTTTAAAGATTCTTACTGACATAAGATTAAGAGTTTATGTTAAAATTCCAAAATTTACCATTAAGAAAGGGAAATAGAGCTGATAACACAGAAAAAAAAACTGCAATGAGAAAAAAAGCCATTTCAGTTATTTCAAAAAAGAGACAAAAAAGGAAGAAACGGCAAATGGTCAAAATAAGAAAATTTAAAAATTCTTAGAATTAAATTATCAAAGCACAGACACTAAGACTTGTGGGATGTAGCCAATACAAATCCAAACGCTCAAAGACTCAAATGTTAATATCTAGGGAGAGGGATAAAAGGAAGATTTAAAATAATTAAGTCCAGGGGGTGCCTGGGTAGCTCAGTGGGTTAAGCCTCTGCCTTCGGTCCAGGTCATGATCTTGGGGTGCCAGCAGGGAGCCTGTTTCCACCCCCGCTGCCTGTCTCTGCCTACTTGTGATCACTGTCAGATTAAAAAAAAAAAAAAAATTGGGACGCCTGGGTGGCTCAGTTGGTTAAACGGCTGCCTTCGGCTCAGGTCATGATCCCAGAGTCCTGAGATCGAGTCCCATATCTGGCTCCTTACTTGGCAGGGGGCCTGCTTCTCCCTCTGCCTGCCACTCTGTCTGCCTGTGCTCGCTCTCTCTCTCTCTGACAAATAAATAAATAAAATCTTAAAAAAAAAATAACTAAGTCCAAAGGAAACAGTAGAAAGAAAAGAACAATAACGAAACTAGAAACTAAACAAAAAAAGATGTATTTATTACATCTTTATCTAAATATTTTTCATGAATATTGACAAGGGTAAAAGTTCTTTAAAAAGAGTGACATAGGGATGCCTGGGTGGCTCAGTTGGTTAAGCGGCTGCCTTTGGCTCAGGTCATGATCCCAGCGTCCTGGGATCGAGTCCCACATCGGGCTCCTTGCTCAGCAGGGAGCCTGCTTCTCCCTCTGCCTCTGCCTGCCACTATGTCTGCCTGTGCTCGCTCCTGTGCTCTCTATCTGACAAATAAATAAATAAAATCTTTAAAAAAAATAAAAATAAAAAGAGTAACATAATCAACACACTTCAGGTAAAAATAAGTGAGGAGAAAAGAGAAAGGGCACAAATAAACAGTATTCAGAACAAAAAGGGAGACAAAACTACAGATAAAGCAGAGACTATGAAGAAAAGGAAATATTAAGACCTTAGGCAATAAGTTGAAAGTTTTAGGCAAATAAGCTGAAAGTTTTAGAAACTTGTTCCTAGAGAAAATATAAGTGAACAAAAATTGATTCAAGAAAAAAAATTAAATAAGTTGATTCAAGAAGAGACAGAGGAGCTTCTTCTAGGTTAGAGAGATACACTAAGGTATTGTGTCCCAAGGGCAGCATGAAAACTCTGTAGCACTCTCCCCCACCCCCAGGGCATTTCCTACAAATCTCTTCCATTTGCCTGTTCCTGAGTTTTAGGTTTTATAATAAACCAGTGATGGTAAGGAAAATGCTTTCCAGAGTTTTGTGAGTTCCTCTAAGCAAGTTACTGAGTCTGAGTGGTGGGTTGTGTAAACTCTTGAATGTGGAGTTGTCTAGGCAGCAATGAGGGTTGCCTGCACACCCCATTTGTAGGTGGTGCCTGAAGTGAAGACCAAACCCCTAAACCTGTGGAGTCTGGTGTTAAGTCCAGGTAATTAGTATCAGAATTGAACTGAATTGTTGCGTACTCAGCTGCTGTTGGACTGACTGGTGGTAGAAAAGAAAGAAGCTCTTGTTTAGTGTCAGGAAACACCTATCATTTGGTATCAGAAAACGTGGGATTTACTAGAAAGGCCCAGACTCACAGAAATATGTGGTTTGGGAAGAGAAAGGATGGAAGGGTGGGGGATAAGAAAACTTTGATTCCTAGGTGGCCTGATGGTCACCAAATATATGGAACAGCAGCTGAGGTAAGTTACGGAAGGTAAGAGTTACCAATGGAATTTATAGATGAATCCAACTCCTGGGAAACTGGTTCATGAGATGCCTGAGGACCAGTAAGAAAACCAGTAAGAAAAGAAATGCAATACACAATCCCTTCATTACTGTTATCTATAATAACAAAAATAAAATTAAGAGAGTGCTGGGTCACACTGGACATTATACCAAGCTGAACTTCTGCTAAGTAGCCTCCTTAAGGCTGTCCCAATAGGGAAAAATTATGTGAGGCCAACAAATAGCACTTGTAAGAGACCTTTGGTCACACACCATGGAATATTACTCAGCCATCAAGAAAGTGAAATTTGCCATTTGCAACAATGTGGATGGAACTAAAGTATATTATGCTAAATGAAATAAGTCAGTAAGAACAGACAAATACCATATGGTCTCACTCATATATGGAATTTAAGAAAGAAAACAGGTGAGTTTACTGGAAGGGGGGAAATAAAAGGGAGGGGAAAAAAACCATAAGAGACTCTTAACAATAGAGAACACAATGAGGGTTGATGGAGGGAGGCAGGTGGGGCATGGGCAAGATGGGTCACGGGTATTAAAGAGGGCACTTGTGTGAGCACTGAGTGTTGTGCATAAGTGATGAATCACTGAATTCTACTCTAGAATATGTAAACTAACTAAACTATAAATAAAAAATAAGTAAATAGGCTTTACCTGAATGTTTTATAGGAAGGGATATTTTGTATGACTGTAGACACTTCCCCTAGAAGTAAAACAGAAAGCACATAAATTGCTCTTCAAACGACATTAACTGGACATGCTACATGGAAATAAGACTACCTGAGCCTACACAGTGTAGAAAAGTAGCAGTAGTCCTGGTATGGACAAATTCCGCACCATAGCCCTATATGCACAGCATAGACTGAGGCTATGGCAAAAATTTGTGAGTACCTCCCAGTGATGAGTATTAGGATGCTGGACTAGAGAACTTCCATGAGAGGTTGCTTACTGGACATTAAACTGTTCTTATTAATGAAAGACAAGAAATAATCTTGAAATATTCACGATGTCCTAGGTAATGTTGGAGAAACACTCTAATGGAGAAGGAATTGTTTAGATGAATTCCAAAATCAAATGGAGACTGTTGCCTCTTTTCCCATAGGACTGACTCTGGAATGTGTAAGAGGCTGCTACACTCTATTGTCCCTTGTAGAATCCTGAAATCTACCTGTACTGTAGCTAAATCTAAGCAGGAACCTAAGGTGTGCCCTTCCAAGGGTAGAAGCATCTGAGTTTAAATAAAAAGAAGGAGGACTTGTAGCTGAGGGTAAAGGAAAGAATAAATGAGTTATGCAGTAAGGGAAATACAATATACATTAACAACTCAAAAGAGGCTTAGAGTAAAAGATAATATTGTCTCTTACTTCAATTATACCCGATGCCTTACAAGGCTAAACCATGTATTGCTTAGACCACTACTGCTTTTGGAACCTGACAAGACCAAATGGAAATCTGCAAACCTGAGCGACCTCAGCCTAGGAAACATTTTCATTCAATAAGGATGATGGACTGAACTGTTAATGACTGAATGGGACTGGTAATGTGCCAGCATCTTTTAACTACCAGGGTTCTTTTGCCATATGGGATCCACAGTCAAATACCAGGGGGCAAACTGTGGTACAGTGAAACATCATAGGTGACAACAATGATGATAGTGATGATGGAGGAGGAGGAGGAAGAGGAGAAAAGATAGAAGGTGGGGGGCAGGAACAGAAGGAGAAATAAAAAACCTAAATAAACTATTAAAGAGACTGATCTGGTACCTTACATCCTCCCAATAAGACCAAACAGTTTACAGACAAGTTCTCTCAAATAGTCACGGAACATATATTTACAACCTTAAGTGAAGTTATCTCTATCTCCCAGAAAAAAACCAGAACATTTCCAATTCAATGTATAAAGCTATAATAGCCTTAATACTAAAAACAGAAAAGATAGTACAAGAAATGAACATTATAAGCCAAATCATTAAAACACATAGATGCAAAAAAAAAAATTCTAATAAAAATACTAGCCAACTAGGGGTACCTTGGTGGCTCAGTGGGTTAAGCCTCTGCCTTTGGCTCAGGTCATGATCCCAGGGTCTTCAGATCAAGCCCCGAACCAGGCTCTCTGCTCAGGAGGGAGCCTGCTTCCCAACCCCCCACCCTGCCTGCCTCTTTGCTTACTTGTGATCTCTGTCCATCAAATAAATAAATAAATAAATTTTTAAAAAATATTAGCCAACTAAATCAGGCTATATTTAAAAAATAATAATGCATCATAACCAAGTAAGGTTTACCTCAGGAATACAGGGATGGATTTTCACCTTATTAAGTGATCAAAAGAAGAAAAACATGATCATCTTACTTGATGTAGAAAGAGCATCCAATAAAATACAATCTGAATTCATGATTTTTAAAAACTTGAACAAACTAGGAATAAAAGGAACTTCTTTGGGGCACCTGGGTGGTGGTGCAGTGGGATAAGCTTCTGCCTTCAGCTCAGGTCATGATCTCAGGGTCCTGGGATTGAGCCCCGCACTGGGCTCTCTGCTCAACGGGGAGCCTGCTTCCTCTTCTCTCTCTGCCTGCCTCTCTGCCTATTTGTGATCTCTCTCTGTCAAATAAATAAATTTTTAAAAAATCTTAAAAAAAAAAGGAACTTCTTTAACCTAGTACAAGGTAGTTACCAAAAACACCACAGAAAATGTTATACTTTATAGTGAAACATTAAGTGTTCTCTTCAGGGGCACCTAGGTTGGTTATACATCCACCTCTTGGTTTCCGTTCAGGTCATAATCTCTGGGTTGTGAGACTGAGGCCACCCCATCACCTCGTGCTCATGCTGGGCATGGAGCCTGCTTGAGGTTCTTTTTTCCCTCTTCCTCTGTCCCTCCCCCAATGCACTCTCTCAATAAACAAAATATAAACAAACAAACAAACGTGTTCTTTTTAAAATCAGGAAAAAGACAAGGATGCCTGCTATTATAAATTCTATTCTATATTGTACTGGAGAGCCTAGTATGGTAAGGCAAGAAAAAGAAATAAAGGTAAGAAATATTGGAATAGAAGAAACAAAACTGTCATTTGTAATTATCTACTATTGTAAAACTTTACTGAGAGACATTAAACAAGACCCTTAGAAACATGATAGAAAACAGCATTTTCATGGAAGCGAAAATTCAATATTTTAAATATGTCATTGTCCTCAAATCAGATTCGACACAATTCCAATAAAAAGAATGTAGTGGTTATTATCTGTAACACAACATTATCTATGTTATAAAGTTCTAATGATAGTATGGCTTTGAAGGATTAATGATTCTGAAGGCTCTCTTTCAGCTAAGTGCTAAAATGATGTCATTATTTTGTATTGTAATGTACATACAGACACATGTGAAAAATGTATATTGAATAAAATAGTCTACTTCTTGGGTAAAAAATAAGGTAATGAGGGAACCATCCTACCAGATGCCAAGACTTACCTTTTTTTATTTTAAGATTTTATTTATTTATTTGTCAGAGAGAGTGAGCACAGGCAGAGTGGCAGGCAGAGGCAGAGAGAGAAGCAGGCTCCCTGCCGAGCAAGGAGCCCTATACGGGACTCGATCCCAGGACGCTGGGATCATGACCTGAGCCGAAGGCAGCCACTTAACCAACTGAGCCACCCAGGTGTCCTGCCAAGACTTACTTTAAAGCTACAATAATTTAGTAGAGAGACAAAAAGACTGGCAGAATAAACTGAAGTACACCAGAAATATACTCTCACATACAGGAACTTTTTTTTTTTTTTTTAAAGATTTTATTAATTTATTTGTTAGAGAGAGAGAGCAAGCACAGGTAGACAGAGAGGCAGGCAGAAGAAGAGGGAGAAGAAGGCTCCCTGCCGAGCAAGGAGCCTGATGTGGGACTCGATCCCAGGATGCTGGGATCATGACCTGAACCGAAGGCAGCCGCTTAACCAAGTGAGCCACCCAGGCGTCCCCACATACAGGAACTTCTATATGACATTAATGGTAATCTTGCTCAAAAGAATAAAAAAGAGGTCTATTCAATGACTAGGATAACTAGTTGGAGATATTTCTAAAATATTAAATTTGATCTCTTCCTTACAACAGGGAAAAATCAATTTTTAAAAAAAATCAATTTCTTGGGACTCCTGGGTGGCTCAGTGGGTTAAGCCTCTGCCTTCGGCTTAGGTCATGATCTCAGGGTCCTGGGATCGAGCCCCGCATCGGGCTCTCTGCTCAGCAGGGAGCCTGCTTCCCCCCCCCCCCCCCCCCCTTTTTCTCTCTCTCTCTCTGTCAAATAAATAAATAAAATCTTTTAAAAAAATCAATTTCTTAAGACTAAGGCCTTAAATGCTAAATATAACTTTAAAACATTTAGAAAAAAATGTCTATTTTTATGATCTCTGAATAGAGAATTTCTGAAACAGAAAGTTAAGTTGTAAGCTAAAAGACCGATAAATTCAAATTCATGAATATTAAGAGTATCTTAATTCATCAAAGATCACTAAAATTACAAGCCACAAATTAGATGAAGGGGCGCCTGAGTGGCTCAGTGGGTTAAAGCATCTGCCTTTGGGGACACCTGGGTGGCTCAGTGGGTTAAGCCTCTGCCTTCGGCTCAGGTTGTGATCCCAGGGTCCCAGGATCGAGTCCCACATCTGGCTCCTTGCTTGGTGGGGAGTTTGCTTCTCTCTCTGCCTCTGCCTGCTTGTGCTCTTCCTCTCCCTGACAAATAAATAAAATCTTTAAGGAAAAAAAAAAAAAAAAAAAAAAGCCTCTGCCTTTGGCTCGAGTCATGATCCCGGGGTCCTGGGATTGAGTCTTGCATCAGGCTCTCTGCTCAGTGGGGAGTCTGCTCCCTTCTTCTCTCTCTGCCTGCTTCTCTGCCTACTTGTGATCTCTGTCTGTCAAATAAATAAATAAAATCTTTAAAAAAAATTAGATGAAGATATGTGTTACACATGTAACTGACAAAGGATTAATTTCTTGAATATGAAACAAAACATCAACAAGAAAAAGTCCTAATATTAAAATTCTATTTATCCCCAAATAAAGCTAATATAAAGACACTGGCCAAAGTTAAGTTCTACTGCTTTTAGGCATAGGTCACGGGAACCCACTTTCTTCCATCAAAATACCCAAGCTAGCTTTTATGATTTAAAAACCCTATAACCAATAAGCAATGGTGTTCAGTTGAGCACAAGCAGCAGTCTGTGATTAGGAGACTTCCAACTCTTTCAAGAAAGCTTTAAGTGGCTTCTACTTTCTGGCAAGGTTAACTGATGCACAACTTACTAGAGGGAAGGAAAGAAAGGAGGGGAGAAAGGCACTGTGAAGGCACACAGGCTGACATGGCAGTCCAGTGTAAGCTATGGAGTCAAAGAAGGTAAGCAAGGCCCCTGAGACTTTAATTATTGGTATCAAAAATTAGGCACTCATATTTAAGTTCCCCTTTTATTCTGTCACTATTCCTTTGAAAAGAGGATCATACTCTATACTTCCCCTATCCTGTTCCATGTACTTCCAGGGTACAGAAGAAAGTGATCTTTTCTGATTTGGGGTCCTGGAAAAGAGCCTCTATCTCCTGGGTACATTCTCTACTTAAAATTTCTAGCTAGTTACCACCACAAAGTGAGTGTGATACACACACTCTCTAAATAGCAGATTGAATCTGTTTAAATGGGCTATGGACCAGAATTTCAAATCAGTCTAGAAGGGACAGTTGTCATCACTAAAACCCTTCTATTCTGATTCACTTTGGGTTTTCACTGTAATTGTTCAGCACTTACGATGTTTTTAAATTTTATGGCATAGCTGTATTAGTGAATAAGAACTGGAGTACTGGGTGTTATCAAAACCCCCTTAACACAGGAAGAATGAAGGAGGGTACCAGCGTACAAATAAACATAATGACTCTTATTTCATTCATTTAAATGAAATCTTTTTCTCTAATGGGAAAGACATTGCCAGTATTAAAATCTGCATTTATACAGAGCTTTCATTTTATACTCTATAGTTATTTAGCATGATCCCTTTGTAACAGATTGGTAGAGTGAGTTAATAATTTAAAAATAAATATTGAGACAGATAAGGAAAGGTGAAGTGCAATGCTCAACACAGTTAACATGGCGATTAAGTGCTCTGGAGAGATAGATCCAAGCCCCATTCTTAGCTCTACAATACTACCTAATATCTGTGTGATCTCAGGGAGGTTATTTGTCTTCCCTGAGCCTCAACTTCCCTTTAATAAAATACAGATAAGAGCAGTAACTCATTGTTGAAGAGAGAAGCATCTCCACTTCCTAACACAAAGTGATTTCAGTGAATGGTTATAAAATTACCATATGAAGCTTTCTTTTGTAGGACACTTAAAATGTGTGTGTAAATGTGTGTGTGTGTGTGTGTGTGTGTGTGTGTGTGTGGAGAGAGGGGGGAGGAAGAGAGAGAGAGAGAGAGAGAGAGAGTCAGTCCTATAACTTCAGGATTCATCTGTTGTTCTCGGGATAAAACCAAATAACCAAAAAATCCCACAAAACCCCACAAAAAACACCTCATTTAGTACAAAAACATGTTCATGCTTCTTCATTTGAAACTGAATTAAATTGGCAGATATCAATCAACTATAACTTTTCAACAGCTTCCATGAACCACCTGGGATAAGCTAATCAAACAGCGGAAAGATGAGAGCTCAGGACAGATCACATGCAGTGACATATACAGTGCTTTTTAAAAGAGAAAGTGTGACAATGAAAGGGTTTTTTTTTTTGCTAAGAAGAAAAAAAAAGCCCTAACATTCAGTATAAAAGAACATTTATTAGGCTCTCAATCCTGAAACAAATGCCTTGATTATTTAATCTAACAAAGCTATACTTTAAATGCAGTAGTATGTTGGACCCATGCAACTTAAAATATACATAATTTATAGAGGATTATATAGGACTAATAAAATAAATAATAATTACAATAACATCAGCTATCATTTAGTGCCAATTATACCCAAAATAGTCTGTAGTTTTCTTAGTTAACCTTTACAATAAATCAGTGAGAGAGAAGGAAAAATCCTGTTATCCCCATAAAGATGAATTAACTGACAGGAAGACTACATAACTTGTCTATGGTTATAGTTAGTAATGCGACAGAGATCTGAATCTAGGATTGTTATGACTTAAAAACCAATATTCTTTCTGGTCTAAACTGCTTCTCTAGGCAGAGCTAAAACTGAAACAAATGACCTTAAAGATCCCTTGTAAATCTAGGACTGAAATTATTTTTTCTCATAGGTTAATACACCTGAGGGTATCTAGTTCCACGCTCTGTCCCCTTCCAGCAACTCTCTAACCCCCTACCCCATACGCTGTTTTCAGGGAAAAAAGCAAGCAAGAAAGAAACAGAAAGGAAAAGAGAATTACTAAGTTACACATTTTAGATACAAACGAATGACCTGCAGGTAATAAGCCCTAGGAGAGTAAGAGCAAGAGGAAAGGAGAGAATTTCGATTGGTCATTAGAGAACTTCCTGACAACAAAAATAGAGACATCAGAACACATTATCAAAGAACATTATGTAGGATAAACTGAATACAACCTCGTGAAGGGCTGTCAACACACAAATAGTGTCAACATACACACAAGATGGGGAAGTACAAATATAGCTTACTTGGCTCAGCCTCACTTCTAATTTAAAACAGAAAAGAAAAAAAGGGAAGTGGTAAAATAAGCTTGATGGCAGCTGTCAGGAGACTGCACTACAATTCTGCTAGCCTAAATACAAGTTAGCAAAAAGCTAACCCAAATATTTGTGCCACATTTTTCAAAGAACCCATCGATGTGCAGTAACCATTTTATATTTTCCTTCAACTCGCTATCCGTTAAGACAGTGCTATTTCCTCTGCAAAATCATGTTCAGGTTGGAGCCAGTGCTCTAAGTTTAAGCTCAACATTAGCCATCATAAATGCACTCATCAAATAAAACCCAAATTCTGTTAAGTTTCTTAAGTATGTGCTGGGAGAATGTTGAATGAGAAACATCACAAAGGTAACTTCCTTTTGGGAATAAAAGCAAAATAAAACAACAACACCCCACATAACTCTACTAGAACTGTTAGACTCAAGAGAGCCACAACTAGTGATATCTTCCACAGGCAAAGATCCAAAGTTGATTGCCTTAGGAAGCTTCAGAGTCAACAATTTCATTGATGCCTTTCCAATGTCAACTGAGTTTTGATGGGAACATTTACTCATCTGCAAAAAATAAGACAGCTACATTCTCTTGGTACTAACATCATTCTCTCACTTCCATTATGAAAACAAATATATTTCTTTTATTATGATTATGTACTATCTGGAAAAAAGGGCCTATTTTCATTAAAAAATAAATACACTCAAGTCAGCCAGATTAAGGCTTTTGTATGCTTTCCTGTTTTTCTTCACAGCCACTGACACCTCAAAGAGAAGTAACATCTTAGCCTCTGGTCCCACCTAAAACAGGTGCTCCTTTTACACAAAACAGAAGACCTCTGACCATTAATTATTTGGTTCTAGTAATATACCCCATGGAAATGTAATAGTTGGGATTCATACGCACTTTTCTGAGGGAGACTTAAAATCCAGGGAAGACCTACCTTGTGAGTAGAGAAGGATCTGCATCTCTAAAAGAACACAGGTAAACACCTGCACCAGGTTCTCCAATCCCAGAAGCTCGAAGGCCTCTCGAAGAGGGTAATCAGAAAGGGGGAGTTCACTGGGCCCAGGTCTCTGGCAGATGACGGGTTCATAAACACCATAAAATTTCAGTGATCTCCCTGGAGGTGGAAGGGGTACCTCATAGAGAATGTTATGGATGTAGCTCTCAAGTGGCAAGGGTGGCGGCTGCTGGGAGGTAACTGCCTTATAAAGCTGGATGAGGAACTTCTTGCAGGCCTGCATGAAAGGCAGCGGTGTGATCAAACATATACTTTTTGAAACATACAGCGTGTCTCTGCTGATGTCATAGGAGTTGTACCGCTGGAGTTTCAAAAGGGAAGTAGTGTCTCCCTCATCAATACTGCTGGCCAGCGAATCCATGCTGCAGGAGGAGGAAGCATATACACTGCTGTAATGCTCGGCGTTGTGCATCTGGTAGAGTGTCTGCATTGCTGTGCAGATCTGCTTACTGGTAACTTCTTCGTAAAAAGTCAGAACAAAACCATAGGTACGAGAGCCATCTTCCCGGGTAATTATAAATGAGTGGAACTGAGGGTCTTTATTGTCAGTCTGAGTTCTGAAAGATAGCCCTTTAGGCATGCACAACTGTGGAGGAAAGGGGGAAAAGGATGAGAATGCAGTACACATATAACTTCAAACCAGAAAAAATGTTTGTTGTTTTTAACACAACAGGACTCCAAAGGACACAGAGGTTTTATCCATATTTAATATTATTAGCAGCAGCCTTAAGTTAGAAATACATTTTAAGTTCCTCATTGACACACTGATAGAATTATTTTTTAAAAGAAATATATACAAGGAGAACCATCTTTACTGTGTATTACATGCAGGAGGTCTGATTAAGAATGGAAAGATCTGGGACGCCTGGGTGGCTCAGTTGGTTAAGCGGCTGCCTTCGGCTCAGGTCATGATCCCAGCGTCCTGGGATCGAGTCCCATATCCGGCTCCTTGCTCGGCAGGGAGCCTGCTTCTCCCTCTTCCTCTGCCTGCCTCTCTGTCTGCCTGTGCTCGCTCTCTTTCTCTCTCTAACAAATAAATAAATAAAATCTTTTAAAAAAAAGAAAAAAAAGAATGGAAAGATCTTTGACTTGTTCCCAGTAAACCTCTTACTCAAGCCTCTGACCTTCAGTACTGCATGTGACTTCTCTGAGTCTGACTTTATCAATGACTTGAAGGCAAAAATATTCTAAGACACTTTACAAATACTTAAATATAAGTACCATTTTTTGAGCAACAACGGTAATACTTCAGAAGAATGTGGAAGTACACAAAGGCTCATTTGATAAATTGAAAACAAGAATATAAACAACAGTATCATTTTCACCTTTTTTTTTTTTGAAAGATTTTATTTATTTATTTGTTAGAGAGGGAGAGACAGTGAGAGAGGAACACAAGCAGTGGGAGTGGGAGAGGGAGAGGGAGAAACAGGCTTCCCACCAAGCAGGGAGCCTGATGTGGGGCCTGATCCCAGGTCGGAGCCAAAGGTAGACGCTTAACAACTGAGCCACCCAAGTGCCCCTCATTTTCACTATTTTGTATGTAACTTGATCTTAGAAACAGAAACTTTAAAAATGAAATGATTTTTTGATTTACTGAAGAAGAAGAGTATAAATAAAGCCATTTTAGATTGGCTCCAGTAGGTATTATGCTCTAGGTCTTGGTAACCACCCAGGATTGAGTCAAACTTGGAAACAAAATAACCTGAGGAGTTGAAGATGCTATATTTAAGATTCTTAAAATGCAATTTGAATTCATTTTTTAAAACATTTTAAATAGGGACGCCTGGGTGGCTCAGTGGGTTAAAGCCTCTGCCTTCAGCTCAGGTCATGATCTTGGGGTCCTGAGATCGAGCCCCACATCAGGCTCTCTGCTCAGAGAGGAGCCTGCTTCCCTTCCTCTCTCTCTGCCTGCCTCTCTGCCACTTGTGATCTCTCTCTCTGTCAAATAAATAAAATAAAATAAAATAAAATGGTTTTTTAAAGATTTTATTTATTTATTTGACAGAGAGAGAGATCACAAGTAGGCAAAGAGGCAGGCAGAACTAGAGGGGGAAGCAGGCTCCTCCCTGAGCAGAGAAACCGATGCGGGGCCCAGTCCCAGGACCCTGGGATCATGACCTGAGCCGAAAGCAGAGGCTTAACCCACTGAGCCACCCAGGCGCCCCTAAAAAACCATTTTAAATAAAAGAAATAAAACAAATTGCATTTGTTTTATTCATTTGTAAAACAAATTTGAAATAAAAAGGAAAAAACTTGTAATTTAACTATACTAACATAATGATTATTATTTTTATATTTCTATTTTTGTACTTAGCAATATGCTTTCTGCATAGAAATAATTTTACCACAGTTATTACATTTTTCTTTTTCAGACTTAACAATGAATCTGATGTGAAATTTAGTTGTTCTCCCCATGTTACTAAGAAAATGCAATTCACCTTGAAAGTTACATGTCCATCATTCAAACTGTCAACAAACACTTATTAAGTGTCTTTATGAGCCAGACCTTATGATGGTGGTACAGGTCAGAATGACAGACAGACATGTTCCTTTCCTATGGAGCTTCCAGTGCAGTAAGAACAGCAGATGACTAAAAAAATCATAAACTGTAAATAAAGTATGGGAAGTGCTATGATAGCATAAATGCAGACTGCCATGGAAAAAACACCACAGGATGACATAAATTAAAAAAGAAGGAGTGGGGCACCTGGGTGGCTCAGTGGATTAAGCCTCTGCCTTCGGCTCAGGTCATGATCTCAGGGTCCTGGGATCGAGCCCCACATCGGGCTCTCTGCTCAGCAGGGAGCCTGCTTCCCCTTCCCTCCCTGCCTGCCTGTGATTTCTCTCTCTGTCAAATAAATAAAAATAAAATCTTTAAAAAAAGTAAAAATAAAAATAAAAAAGAAGGAGCTTCCAGAAAAAAATAAAAGTCTAAGTGGAAACCTGAAGATGAGTATAGGTGTTAGTGAGATGAACAGAAGGCAGAGAGGACACATGTGCAAAAGCCCACAAGACAGAACATGAAGGTCTGAGGAAGTGACACATGTTTTCTGTGGGTGGGAACAGAATGCAAGATGTGGGGAGGTTATCCTACACTGTTGGTGGGGAGGCAAGCTGGTGCAGCCACTCTGGAAAACAGTATGGAGGTTCTTCAGAAAGTTGAAAATAGAGCCACCCTATGGCCCAGCAATTGCACTTCTGGGTATTTACCCCAAAGATACAAATGTAATGATCCAAAGGGGCACATGCACCCCAATGTTTGAAGCAGCAATGTCCACAACAGCATTAAGACCATGGATGGCTCACTGAAAGTGCCTACACCCAGGACCTGAAAACTTTTTCTGTAAAAAGCCAGGTAATAAATACTTTGGGCTCTGCAGGCCTTAAAATGTTAGTCACAGCTACTCAGTACTACCACTGTAGTGTAAAGCAGCCACTGACAATATATAAAGGAACGCGCATGACTTTGTTCCAATAAAACTTTATTTATATGTAGGTAGCCAGTTGGATTTGGCCTAAGGGCTATTTTGTCCACTCCTGGTCTAGTCAAGTAAAATGTAATGAAGGCAACAAGTAACAAATGAGTGACTTTCCAGAATAAAAAGGCAATACAACTTCCATCTCTCTCTCTCTGGTCACAGACACTGGGAGCTCTGAGCCAACATGTAAGAAATGTAACTAACCTGAAGCTACCAAGCTAGAGACCACATGGAGAGATCGCACAGAAACAGAGGAGTCCCCAGTGATGTTCCTAGCCCTGGAGATATACCTGTGAGTGAGTGAACTCGAGTCTTTAACCTTTGAACCACTCTTAACTGACAGAACAGAGGGGTTACCTTGCTAAACCCTACTCAAATTGCAGATTTGTAAACAAAGTTAACAGTTTTGTTGTTTTAAATCAAGAGTCAAACTTGGAACGCCTGGGTGCTCAGTCAGTTAAGCGGCTGCCTTCGGCTCAGGTCATGATCCCAGCGTCCTGGGATCAAGTCCACTGGGCTCCTTGCTCAGCGGGGACCTTGGTTCTACCTCTGCCTCTCTCTGCCACTCTGCCTTCCTGTGCAGTCTCTCTCTCTCTGACAAATAAATAAATAAAATTAAAAAAAAAAAAAAAGAGTCAAAAAACTTTAGTGCTTAGGTCAAATCCAATCTGCCACCTGTTTTTGCAAATAAAATTTTATTGGAACACAATAGTGCTCATCCATTTAAACACTGTCCGTGTCCAATTTTGCACTACAGCAGCAAAGATGAATGAGTAACTGACGAAACAGTATGGCCTAAAAAATGCCTCAACTATTTATTTTTTACCTGCCCCCCCTTTTAAATTTTATTTATTTATTTATTTGACAGACAGAGATCACAAGTAGGCAGAGCAGCAGGCAGAGAGAGAGGGGGAAGCAGACTCCCTGCTGAGCAGAGAGCCCGATGTGGGGCTCGATCCCAGGACCCTGAGATCATGACCTGAGCTGAAGGCAGAGGCTTAACCCACTGAGCCACCCAGGCACCCTATTACCTGGCCTTTTATTTAAAAAAAAAAAAAAAAAATTGCTAACCCACAGCCCATGTTTTAAGCATCTTAAATAGTAAGTACTGGGGTGGTCTGCTATATAGCAATAGATAATGGAGACACTCCCTTACTTTAAGTTTGCACATAAATAGTATCTTAAAGAATCTTCCTTTATCATTCCATAAAAAATACTGTTTTCGTCCTATAAATGCCATTAAAATGTCACCTTTCCTCTAGAAAGCCTTTAGTGAATGGGGAAGAAATGAAAGTCTTAGACTGCTATATACAAATGTTACATTATAAACTGGTACACATTACTAGTTTCTCTATTTTGTTTGGATCTCTAGATTGTAAATGACTCAAGGACTGGTGCTATATTGCTATGACTATAAACACATAAGAGTACCAAACACAGAATAATACACTATTTGGGGCCATAAATGGTGACTGAAAATAAATATAAAAAGCAAAAACCATGAAGGTTATTATTATTAGGTCAGTGAAAATGTCTTGTATTTCATATCACTGAATATGAGACCTAGAAATAACTAAGGTAGCTTTACATAATTATTTTTATATATGCTGAAAAGAATTAAACTACTCTGTGTATTTGGGTAGAATAAGACACACAGTTAGGTAAAACACACAAATACCTGAATTCATTAGAGGAAAATTTGTTATTCCTAATCTTGGGAATAGCTTTGTAAGGAAAGGCCACGGCAGGACCTTTTATAGTCATATCTTCACATTAAAACTGCTTTCATTATAACAAGAGGAGATCCTCTGGTGATTTATGACTAAAAACTCATCTGACACATCTACTATAGCCAATAAAGATTGTAGGAAGAAGATCTGAATCACTCTTGCTCCAGGCTATGCTCAAATTTATTTGGGATAGTGCATGTCATATATATATTTGTTGAATGAATAAATAAACAAATGAACAAGATAACAAACAAAAACAACAGTTAGGGGTGTAGGATCAGATTTAGCTCCTCTCTTGGTTAAGTCTATAGTTTTCTTCTCACACGTAGTAGGCAATACAGAAACATGGTGACCTCCAAAGTCAAAATAAAGATTTAATTTAATTGATAGGCTTTCCTGACATCATAAACCACAAAATTACAGCTTCAACTGCTTTTGCACAGCTGCCAAATATTCCCTTAAGGTTTTGTAGCTTTCTTGAGTATGCATTCAAACATTTACAGGAAAAGCTTGCCAAAAGTTGTGCTCAAAGTAAAGAATGACTTTCTATGCTACAGATAACAGATGTAAGAATTCTTAAATTCTCTTCCTACGAATCCAAAAAAGTAAGAATTAAAGTTCTAATCTGGGAACCATGACTTGGAAAATGCTACTGCCTTTTCATTTTTAAAAGTAAGAATTCTTGTATAATTGTCAGGTTTATTTTTCAGAAAACCAGAGACATAAATCAAAATTCGTTCACTAGGGTATTCAACAATCGCTTTTTATCCCTAATACTCTCTTTTTACTAACAATATCCCCTCTCCAACCCGCTCTCCTACAATAAAACAACTGAACATTTAGGGTTATCATTGTCTAACTGATTGCCACTTGTAATCAGATTATTTTAGCTAAAGTAAGTTCACAGTGCTTGTGTACCTTGAGTGACTACACGTCCTTATTATCTCTCTGGACTATTTCAGGTGGTTTGGCTAGAATTTTTATAATTCCTTTTTCTATCTCCTATAGTGCTATGACTTCTATGCTTTCTCTTATTATACAAATGAAAGATAAATTATTGGTCTGTTTGCTCCTCCCTTCATTCCCTCTCTCCCTCCTTTTTTCCTTTAATAAATATTTATGTCATATATTACATTAGATCTTGGTAATTCAAAAGATAAATATGGAAATAATCTCTTCAGAAATTTCACAGTCTGGTAAAAAAAAGACAAATACACAAACCAACGGGTTATAAAATAATGTGATCAGTGCTGCTGCAGAGTATGTTTAAGACATTTTAGAAACAGAGAAGAGAAAGCACCTAAATACTCCTGCTTAAGATGGTTTTGCAGGGGAGGTAACACCTGAAAAGACAAAGACAGGAAAGGGAAGTACCGTAAGTAAGCAAACATTCCTTCATTTATTCAGGGACTTCAGCCTCTACTGTGTGTAAAACTAGGGATAAAGCAACGAGTAAGAGTGAGTGTGCCTGTCTTCACTGTGCTTACATTACAGCAGGAGACATAGAGCTGATAACTACCTACATAATCAATTATTTACTTGCAACCATGATCGACGCTACAAAAAGGTACAAGGAGCTAACAGGTCCTAAGAGAACCTGAAGGGAACTGACTCAATGGGTGAAAGGTGGTCAGGGATGGCTCTCTGAAAAAAATTGTGTTCAAATGAAACCTAAAGGGTCAGTAAGAATTCAGCAGGGGAAAGTAAAAGAAGAGGCTTCCCAAGAGAAGTAGCCGCAGATGAAGAAGCTTTAGTGTGAAGAATGGAAAGGACAGGAACAGAAGTTCAGGTAAGAGACTTTGAGGGTCCGGACTAAGGTGGGTGTATAAAAACAGAGAGAAGTAGATAGGTAACTGATTGCGCATAGGAGAAGGTAAGAAAGTGAGAACTTTCAACGATAATGCCAGATTTTCAGCTTAGGCAACTAGGTGGATGGCTGTACCATTCACTGACCAAGGCTAGTGGGAAGACTGCTGAGTTCAGTTTTGGACATGTTAAGTTTGAGATGTCTGTGAACTATTCTAGCTGCAAAGATAAGAAAACAAGTGGACTCCCCTGGTAATGGCTGGATTAAAGCCCCATTCCTATGGTTTCATTGTGGAACAAGAAATTAAACTTAGATGAAAATGAGGGCTTATTTCATTCTAATGTCAAACCTATTAATCTAATTAAGGGTTATCCATCTAAAATTCAAGTACTTGCTGAGTCTGTCCCTGCTCAATGAAGAACCTGCTTCTCCCTCTCCCCCTGCTCCTCCACCCCGCTCATGCCCTCTTTCTTCCTCACTCTCTCAAATAAATAAAATCCTTAAAAAAAGAAAGTATATATAGCTCTTTTTCCTTTGAATCTTACAAGATGGGCATCTGAATGGCTTTTTTTTCAGTCAACCCTTTACCCTTTACTTGTCATTCTACCCTACCCTTGTGATCAAAGTAAACAAATTAGGGGCGCCTGGGTGGCTCAGTGGGTTAAGCCGCTGCCTTCAGCTCAGGTCATGATCTCAGGGTCCTGGGATCAAGTCCCGCATCAGGATCTCTGCTCAGCAGGGAGCCTGCTTCCCTCTCTCTCTCTGCCTACTTGTGATCTCTGTCAAATAAATAAATAAAAATCTTAAAAAAAAAAAAGTAAACAAATTATAAACTTAAGAGCTTTATAGATTATAAAAAGCTTTTTAACAGTTATGAGTCTTTTAGTTACTTAAAATATCATATATCAGATGTTTCATTTAGAATTGACCAACAAAACAGAATCTTTACATTTCACAGAAGTTGCTTAAAAAGGTATTGATCCTATTTTCTTCCTAACAATCCCTAGGTTCACTACGTTCTTAAGGATAAAATCTACTGACCAGAACATTAAATAGTCATGGATGCCAATATGCAGATTATCTCAAAGAGATTTGAAATGGGGTAGGGGGAGGCAGGGGAACTTCAGCTCCACTTGCAATTCTCTGCTTCATTTAAGAGAAAAAGAACTGATCTGAAGCAAATTTGTTAATGTTGAAATGTGTTAGTTCTAGGTATAGGATTGTTGTATTGTTTTGTTTTATGATACTTCTCCCTCCCCTTTTCTTTCATGAAAATCTCTCAATCAGTAACCAAAAGAGACATAAGAAGCAATTAATACAAAACAATTTCACCTGTCATTTACATTTATTTTCTATTATATTTGCACGGCGCTCATGGAATTTTTTTTTTTAATTTAACAAAGTTCACTGCTTTGGAGGATTTGATTTCTGTATGAAATTAATGACCCTTTTTCAAAGCACCACTGTTGTTTGTTAAAGAAATGACTGATATTATAGAAGGTGATGACTCATTGGAATAGGATTTTGCTAAAGGCAAGAAGAAAGCTTTATACCTTTAGGTGGGAATAAATTATAGCTTCATACAAATGTACTTGCTAAAAAATCAGAGGAAATTAAGGGCAGTAAATCTATGACCCAAATGCAGACTAGTTTAATGGGATGTTTTTCAGAGATTTTCAAGGAATGTCAGCAAATCCTTTTAGATCTGCAGCAATAACCAAAATGCTATGTGGTGCATAACTGTCAAAACACAAGCCTATGTGTTTATTTTTCATAGGAGACTCTGGCTGACTACATAAAATAATCCCAGAGACAAGAAGAAAGAAAATAACAAGGACAGATTAAGGAAGCTGATGACTGCTTTAAAGATGAATGTTTTACAGACCGAGGCTAAAACTATTATGGATGTCTCGCTATTAATGCATTCAAATGATTAACACAAAGAAAACATCCCAAGTGTGGCATTTTGTTCCAAATGACTATGGATTTATACTGTAGTAAAAACCATTCTAATTTGTCACAGATGAATTTATACTTTGAAATATCTTCTAATTCAAGAAGTCAAGTGATGTAATCTATTTACATTCTTATCTAGGTTTCTTGCTTCATTCACTCTTTTCTTTAATATTTTTCTATTAATTTGCTGGCACAGCAGCTGATAAATTATTTTTCGTCATTGCTGTTTGTTGACTATTTTAGTCAGAAGCTTGCCTGTGCTCCTCCAAGTGTCATAAATATGACAAACAGTTGTGTTCTACTTAATATCTATGGTATGGTCTTCACCAAAGATGAGACTAGGCCCCACAGTATTAACTTCCAGCAAAATAGCATCTCTGATTAAAGAAATAACTACAGGGGCACCTGGGTGGCTCAGTGGGTTAAAGCCTCTGCCCTCGGCTCAGGTCGTCATCTCAGGGTCCTGGGATCGAGCCCCGCGTCGGGCTCTCTTCTCAGTGGTGAGCCTGCTTCCCCTCCTCTCTCTCTGCCTACTTGTGATCTCTGTCTGTCAAGTGAATAAATAAAATTAAAAAAAAAAAAAAAAGAAAAGAAATAACTACACTGTGTTCTGTGAAGAACCAAAGTCAGAGTGCATTCGTACTTACTAAAAAAAACACCATGCTACTCCCTCTTTGTAGCAAACTCAGACTGGAATGAATTTACTGTGATACAGAAATACCACAAAAGGTCCAATGTGACCCACGTCATTTTGGTACAGGTCAATACTAAGTTACATCATTTTTAACTAAGTTACATCACTTTAATCCCTCTTTGAGGGAGGCAGCATGTAGATGGGGAAAAGTGAGCTGCAGAGTAAAAGTTATCTGGATTTAACCTGAGACTCCCTGTATAACTCTGGGTTAGTAATCTCTGTAAAATATGAGTAAGAACTCTTAGCGGGGGACATGTCAGCATGTATGTGAAAGTAACGTATATGAGATACCTAGCAGGTATCTACTATATATTAATTTCCTTCCCTTATAGCAGCATATCATAATGGGATCTTTTAGTTCTACCTTTAAAATACTAAAAAAGAACTATACCTACCAATGTCTCAGTCTACTTTTAATTATTTCTGTGCCTACTATGCCTGATCTCTGATTTGCTCACTTTGGAGCACCCTGATTTTTATAATCACAGAATTCCATTCACGGAATCCCAAAATATTACCCAGGCTTCTAACCAGGACCCTTCTTAAATAATCTGAAAACTATGACTATTTCTAAGACTCTCTAAAGAGACTTATAGCCACCAATGGTAACTCATTGCATTAATTCAAATTCCTTATAAATAAATTCCTACTAATGTCTAAAAAAATTCCTACAAATGTCTAAATGATGAATTCAAGTTCCTTTTCCTCCTTACTTTGTGAGTATGACACATTAAAAGCCCATCAAACAACATTCCTTGAAATAAGAAAACTGTAACTGTGTTCCTTCTATCTGGCAACTCTCTAGGCAAACAAACAAATATTACCATTTATCAAATCATCTATGTATGAATTAATACAAACACAAACACAGCTTAATAGTAGGAAATGGGCTTTGAGGAACACATGCACCCAGATGTTCATAGCAGCACTATCTACAACAGCCAGGTGATGAAAACAGCCCACGTGTTCATCAGCTGACGAATAGGTAAGGAAGTGTTATATATATACCCAATGGAATACTACTCAGCCATAAAAAGAATGAGATCTTGCCATTTGCAACAACATGGATGGAGCTAGAGAGTATTATGCTAAGTAAAAGAAGTCAGTCAGAGAAAGACAAAAACCATATAATTTTACCTGTATGTGGAATTAAGAAACAAAATAAACATGCATAGGGGGAAAAAAAGAGAGATAAACCAAGAAACAGACTTTTAACTATAGAGAGCCAACTGATGGTTACCAGAGGGGAGGTGGATGAAATAGGTAAGGGGGATTAAGGAGTGCAGTGCACTTGTCATGAGCACTGGGTGATGTATTTAAGTACTGAATCACTATATTGTACACTTGAAGCCAATATTACACTGTATGTTAACTAACTGGAATTTAAATAAAAATTTTTAAAAAAGAAAATGGGCTTTGACAGTCTGTTATATGCATTTATCTGCCCTTGGGACTGTGGGAACTTAGAAACTTAGTTTCTATGAGCTTCATTTTCCACATCTCTAAAACGAGGACAATCTTAAAGAAATCTTAAAGAATTGTTTATTTAAAACATTAAGTGAAATAAGGTAAACACTGTCATTCTTTTTTTTTAAAGATTTTATTTATTTATTTGACAGAGAACGATCACAAGTAGGTAGAGAGACAGGTAGAGAGAGGGGGAGGAAGCAGGCTCCCCGCCAAGCAGAGAGCCCGATGTGGGCCTTGATCCCAGGACCCTGAGGTCATGACCTGAGCTGAAGGCAGAGGCTTAACCCAATGAGCCACCCAGGGGCCCCAAACTGTCATTCTTAACAAAATAAAAAGAAGGTTAAAGATTAAAAAAAAATACGTACCATGTTCACTGCATCTTGATCAAAAGGGTTCCATTCTATATTCTCAGGATAGTGGGCCAGCACTTTGGATTTGAATGTTCTTCTCAAAGGACTCTGGTCAAAATTTTCACCTAAAACAAATAATTAATTAGTTGATATCTAGAATTTTTTCAAAAGCATGTAGTAGTTTTATTTTTATTTTGTAGACATACTGACTGATAATGTTGAAATTGGATTCAATTTCTACCTCTAATAGTCTGAGTTGTAAAAATTCTCAGTGGACAACTGAAAAGGAACTGTTAATAAAAGATCTGCATTTAAAACTTCAGAATCTGAATTTTAACATCTTGGCCAGGCAACTATACTAAAAATAAATATCTATTCAAATAATCTTTGCTGTAACTTAATTACTTTCCTCATATCAGTATGAGGTGATAAAACCTACTTGGAAACATCTAATTTGTTAACAGAACATCCTGAATTGAGCATTCTGAATCATACTTCTAATCCTGAGATTCTGTAACTGGACAGACACAATGCTGCTGTGCTTACATGAGGCAATTCTGCTTGAGCTTCCACAGAAATCTAACAAATGTAACTCCATCCAGGCTTTTATAAGTAACAGAATTAACAGAATCAGAAATATCATTATTGAGTTGTCTAGTTTAGTAGACAACACCAAACCTATGAAAAGAAACAAGCTATTCTAAGCTAAATTCCTCACCTGTCAAAATTTGGGAAAGACAAAGGTAGGCTACATTTTGATTATTACATATAAAAAAACCTCAATTATAGCTGTCAGCTCGGTTCTTTATCTCCTTGAACAAATTAATTCCCATGAAACCTGTTTCCCCCAAATGCCTTAGATCCATAAAATATGTTAAAGTGGATGGCTCTTAAATTCTCAATGTCAAAAAGTTGAGAATGAAGAATTAGAAGATGTTGGAATATCATTCTGTCTCGTTTTTTTTTATTTAAGTTCTAATTAAGTGTAAAACACAAACTATTTTATCAAGAGATAAACGCTACTTACCACTATTTGTAGAAGTAAATTATAAAGTAATTTATAATTTATAAATCATAAATTTATAATTTATAAATCATAATTGTGCATCTAGTTAGACTCAGTTTCCAGTTTTGGTAAAAATATGAAAAGATGGATATAAAACACCTTTTAGTGCAAAACTTAACAGATCACAAAAGGAGGGAAAAGTTACACTCTAAAATCTTTTTGGAAACTGCAATATAAAATACACAGAAGCTTTTCTGAATAAAAACACATAGTTTAGGGGCGCCTGGGTGGCTCAGTGGGTTAAGCCGCTGCCTTCGGCTCAGGTCATGATCTTAGGGTCCTGGGATCGAGTCCCACATCGGGCTCTCTGCTCAGCAGGGAGCCTGCTTCCCCCTCTCTCTCTTTGCCTGCCTCTCTGCCTACTTGTGATCTATCAGTCAAATAAATAAATAAAATCTTAAAAAAAAAAATCACATAGTTTAAATAGATTTGCTGCAGCAACTAATATACTATTTCTAATTTAAGCCCTGGCTAATAATCATTTCCCTTTGGATAACTCTTACTTATCTAGGCAAATGTTTCATCTCTTTCTACTCCATATTTCTATCTTCTAAGAGATAGATGGAGAGCTTTTACTTCTAGAAGAAAAACTGTCAAAAACATCCCTGAGGATAGTTTATGAGTTTTGGCAACATGCCTCTAGAGTAAGCTTACAAAGTCAATGGAAAAGTGTAGAACTGTCCATGAGTCAGTGTGCCTGAAAAAAGAGTCAGGGTCCAGAATGCCTGACTTTAGGAAGGGCAAATGACATTCTTTAAGCTGACACTAGATTCTCAGGGAAACACTAAGAATTTTTAGATTATTCATTTCTTCATTAAAAAAAAAAAAAAAGGAAAAAGAAAAAGACTTGGGGCACCTGGGTAGCTCAGTTGGTTAAGCATCTGCCTTCAGCTCAGGTCCTGATCTCAGGGTCCTGAGATTGAGCCCTACATTGGGCTCCCTGCTCAGCAGTGAGTCTGCTACTCCCCCTCCCTCTCTCTCAGTGATCTCTCCTGCTCTCACTCTCTCAAATGGATAAATAAAATCTTAAAAAAAAAAAAAAAGAAAAAGACTACTTTTCACTTCACTTTAAGTCACAGAAAACACAAAACTTGGTTCTAAAGGTCAATGCTGCTGACCGCTACTGACACAGGAACAGGACACCCTCAGACAATAAACAGCAAGCAATAATGCCTCTTCACCCACCAACATATACCAGAAATGTTTATTTTTATCTAAATGTAAATAAAATGTGAAATACTATCATGGCAGAAGAAACAGTACATAATGCAAGATATAACTCCTTGCAATACTTACCTTTTTTTAATGACTTCCTGTCCGAGTTTGATTAAAATAGTAACATTATCTTCATTCATATATCAAGTTATTAATGGGACAGAAGATAAATCAGAAAAGCCATGACAGTACCATTTTCAATATAACTTTCTGTTAACTAAAGAACACCACACTCTCTTGAAGCACAATGGAATCACCCAGAAGATAGAGAAGGAAAACCACCCTTTTCAAAGAAAGAAATTTTTTTTTTATAAAAACAAGAAAATGGAAAGACTCATGAAACAGAAACACGAATCTAAGAGAAACAGGACCACCACCACTGCTGCCAACACCATCACCTACTAGAGTGCCAAGAAAGGGGGGCAAGAGGAAAGGTCACTGCTGTATATATAGCTGTCTTGGCAAATACTATTTTGATGTAAATTCAGGGAAGAACCAATAATGTAGAAATTCTGATAACACTGTTTAGATATGAGTGGATATAGTTATTACTACTATTACCAAGAAGAGAATCCTGATGATGCCTTTTGGAGATGGGAGGTGAGGGGAAAAACCTAGTCTTCTCCTTTTGAACCCATGTTATAAATGAACTTCTAATTTAAAATTTACTGCTAGGACTTAGCAGGAGAAGTGAATCAGTCTAAGAATTTGGGTTCCCAGGAAACTGAAATGATACATAAGCATTCTTTACTCAACTTAAAATCCACCTCTTAAGCAATATCCTGAAATGAACAAAGATTATAAACCTGGGCAAATATTAATATCCTCCACTACAAATACATATAAACTTAATTCCAAGTAATACTGCCAAGTAACCTCTACTAAATTTAAGCTGCAATTCAGCCTTTTCTTCGAAGAAAATAGGATATATCTGCCAAGAGAGCTAAGACTAGTGAATAATTTTTTCAAGGCTTGAAGCAAATGAGGACTTTACAAAAATTAAGATGCAGATGAGAGAACAGAAATATAAAATAGTACCTATTTTTGCCCAAACGAAACTGGGGGGAAAACCAATTATGACGGGGTGATTTAAAATAATGATTTCTATACCTCAATTTTTATTTTTACCTGAAGTCGTATTTGCAGCATCTTGGCTCTTGCCATGACGATCTGCTTCTAGCCATTGGTACAAAACTACATAATGTAACAGAAACAAAAAACTTTATAAACAATGAAACACAAACACAAAAGTAAAATGACTTTGAAGAATGGAAAATGAGAATAACAAATTAAACAAAAGCAATAAACAGGAGACATTAACATCAATGGAATGTAGTTTAACACCAGCAGTATGCAGGTTATAAGCTATTAGTAATAAGAAGGCACAGAGAATAGGTAATTGTATTTTAATGTAAGAAGTGAAATACTACTTAAAACATTTCTAACAGTTATTCATATGGGAAAAAAAGCACATATATTCTCAGTGATGATTTGAAGAGAAGTAGCAGGAGAAAGCTAATGTTTCCATAGTCAGATAAAATAAGATAGTAAGACAAAATGACCAATTTAAAAAATTACATCCCAACTCCTGCACACCAAAAAAATGGACTATACCAAATGCTGACAAGTACATGAAGTGACAGTAACTCTTATTCGTTCATTCAACACAGGGAATCCAAATTGGTACAGCCACTTTGAAAGACAGCTTGGCAGTTTCTTACAAAGCTAAGCACAGTCTTACCACAGGATCCCATAGCTCTACTCTAATCTGGAGAAAAATAGCAGCCAAATCCCAAGAGAAGCAACCTACAATATACCTGGTGAATACTTGCTAAACTATCACAGACATCAAAAAGAAGGGAAGTCTGAGAAGCAATCACAGCCAAGAGGGGGCCTAAAGAGATATGATATCTGAATATAATGTGGTATACTGGATGAGAGCCACCAACAGAAAAAAGGACTTCAAGTAAACACTAAGGAAATCTGAATAGATATATATAGACTTGAGTTAACAATTATGTATCAACTGATTTGTTAACTCTAACAAATATACTATGGTAAGATGTTAATGATAGGAAAAACTGTGTTTGTGTGGATGGGGGGTATGAGGTATATGGGAACTCTATTATCTTCTCACATTTTTTTAAAATCTGAAACTCCTCTAAAAATCAATTGTTTTAAAAAGCATTCCAATATGTTAGATAGGGACAAAATCATATTATACCTAATCTTGTAAGTAATCTACCTTTTAGAAATCATTGTATGCAAACACAAACTGAAATAGGCTCTGTACTGAGACTCCATTTAATCAACTTAATCCCTTTATGTGTTATTAACTAGGAAGTATCAACTCTTGGAGGGAAGTTTACCACAGTAAGGACACAGGCTGTTAGGAAATTCATACTAGTCCTCTACAACTCTGCAGTTTTGAAGAGTATAAAAACTTCCAAATAGGCTACCCAGAGGTCTACAACTTTTAGACATCCAATCTTCTCTTTAAAGAGCTAAATACGGGGCACCTGAGTGGTTCGGTGGGTTAAGCCACTGCCTTCGGCTCAGGTCATGATCTCAGGGTTCTGGGATCGAGTCCCACATCAGGCTCTCTGCTCAGCGGGGAGCCTGCTCCCCCGCCCCCCCGCCTGCCTCTCTGCCTACTTGTGATCTATCAGTCAAATAAATAAATTAAAAAAAAATAAAGAGCTAAATAATGATGATGTAGGGTCCTAACAGCCAGGGAATCTTCCTATCTCTACCTCCAAGGTCTGAATGATCTCAGGACAAAGGCTAAACTTCTACTGGGGGGGGGGAGGGGGATATGTGCCCACAGATATTCTAAGAGTTCTATATCCCTATCAGGGTTTGCAGAACCTATGTACACTCTCCCTTCACAAAACAACAACAAAAACAAAGAACTGGGGAAGGTAGCCTATGAAACTCCTAGATTGAAAGGAAAAAAGGAACTAAATGATCCACTATAAAAGGCCAAAGACACCCTGAAATCACCAAGAGGGTTATTTGTATCTTTCCAGACAGCTAGATGGTATACTGACATTTATCATCAGGGACAGATGGCCCCAAACAGACCTGGGAGTAGTCCCCACACATACACCCATGCAGTGTGCAAGGTCACTGCCTGAGGGTGCCCCAATGGGCACTCAAGTCAGTATACACCCCTCTAGGATACTGAACACTTCCAGGATGCAAAAATTGTTATGACCGGGACTAGCAAGGAAGAATTTGAGAAGTGGACCTCACTCATTCAGTATATACTATACATATTTTTTTACCTTTCAAGTTTATAAGAATAACTATTCATCAGAGTACAGAAGTAGCAGAGTAGAGAAGTATTTGGCCATGACACAAAAATCTCCCCATCTGGAAAAAGGCAAGTATCGACTTTACAACTGACAATGAATATCACTCTCACAAAAATGAGATACAAAGTAGGGAAACTAATCCATTAACTGGTGTAACAATCCTATCTAGCTCTCATCTAAAGGCTATTTTGCCCTGATTAAGGTAGAAGCTCCTGGGTGCATTTAGAGTATCACTAGGAATATTTACCAATAGTTCAATTACTTTACATAGCTCCTGTTTCTTGTTTTACCAGAGAAAAAGAAAAAAAAGGAAAAAATATGAAAGCTATTCCAGGTTAGCTTACACAGAATTACATATAAGCAAAGATCTTTTTAGTAGATTTAGATATTCAATTATTTTATCCTTGCTTCCAGATTACCAACGTCCAATAAACGGTATCTAAATATTTCAGATAACTTCCAGTGAAATAAGTGCATCTGCTTCATGTAAAGTTATAATGTGAATCACCATTAGGTCAAATTTGGATTTCAAAGCCCACTTTATAGCACATATATTTAAAAACATAATGTATAACTAAAAAAGAAATGTGACAAATATTTTTACCTAATATACTAGGTAATTCTAGAGGGGCTGAGCTCCAAAAATTTAACTCCCATAAAGCATCTAAAATATGTTATAATACAGAGTCTGCTACTATGTTTGTAGAGGATGTTAGAATACCAAGAACATACCAGTTCTCACCGTGGCTGGGAGCATAAGATCTGGCTTTTTGGTGACTCCATGCTTCCTCTCAGTTGGCACTGGGAGTAGGTACCCTCAAGCTCCAAGCCACTGGTGAGAATTTCAATAGCCTGTGAATGGGGTTGCAAGTGGAGAAAGATTTGTGAGATGTGTGAACCTTGCAGCTATTTCTCAGCCTGAGTGGTCCCACTAACCCCTTTCTCTAAACTCAATGAGTTCCTTCCCTCATTATCCATTTCCATTGTAGCCTGTGTCTGACCCGGTATTTTTTCCACAAAACAAGGGCAGGGCTCACAACACTTCCCTATCTTCCTGTCCCAGAAGGACAGCACAGAAGTCTAGATGTTTTAAAGGAAGCTTGCTGATAGGAATAATGAAAACAGATGGGAAGTTAAAAGGTAATCTCTTTTGTCCTGTCCTTTTTAAATTTTGTTCCTTTTCCCTCTAAAGGGAAAGTTCGCATACACACACACACACAGAGATAATGGTGGACAGAAAACTTAGAATCAATACATTTTTCTCAGTATTTTGATAAAGGCGAGAGGAGGAAATGAAGAACTACAAATGTTCCCTATGAAATCCATGCTGAGGCAAAGAAGAAGTGAGGATGTGGTGGTGAGGTGATTTTTCTCCCTCTTATGTCTATCACTATAGGTCCCCAACTGTCTGTCTCCAAAGACCCCTGTCTTAATTGACATGAGCTAGAGTCGTGGAGGTAATACTGGACAACAGTGGATCGTATAAGAGAGACTGATTAGGGAAAGGGAAGCTGGGGCAGGGGGACCCCCACACGTTGGTTTAAAAAATATGAAGGTGTACTTCTTGTGATACTCGCAGAAAGACATTTCCTACACGAGTTGTCTCTACATCACAGTGAGCTGTCCTCTTCAAAACAGATCCCCCAGGAGGCTGCATACTCATGATTCATTCTAAGGATTCTACCACGATTTAAATAATTTCTGAGCAGGTGACATTTAAGGTGAGACCTGATGAAGTAACAATAATCACCACAGTTAACACATGGTGCTTACTATACAGCAGGTGTTATTCTAAGTGTTCTACACATATTAAATCATTTCATCATCACAATTACTCTATAAAGTCATTACTATTTTATCATTTTTCAGATGTAGAAACTGAGGCATAAAAAGGTTAAACAGCTTGCCCAAGGTCAGACAACTCTAAAATTCAAACTTACACAGTTTGGTTCCAGAGTATGCTCTCAATTCTACATAAGGGGTCATCTCAGAAAAGAGTATTTGGGGATGGGGAAACAGCAAGTGCAGAATCCCTGAGGCATCCATGAACCTGTTATCACAGTGAAGCAGCAAGGAAGCCTGTACAATGTATTTGAGTGAGGTGGTAGAAAATGAAGTCAGAGAGGTCACCATGGCCACATAAGACAGAGCCTTGTAGACCATGGTAAGCTCTTTCTTCAAGGGAAGTAACTGAAGTGTTTTAAACACTTGAACAAGGTTACTCTGGCAGCTGCGAGAACAGATTCTAGAGGGTAAGAGAGGAAATAGAGAGACCAGTTAGGAGGCTTCTGTAATAATCTAGGCAAGAGATGATCATGGTATGGATCAGGGAAACAATGTCAGGGTAGTGAGAAGTGGTAAGATTCTAAATATATTTTGAAGACATAAGAGATATTTGCTAATAAATTAGATGTGAGAGCAAGGAGTAGTCAAGAAGGAAATCATGGTACTACAGTTTCTAGTCTGAGCACCTGGATGAGTAGTGTAGTTACTTACTGAAATGAGGAACAAGGCACAAGGAGAGGGTTTTTGCTGGAGGGTTGGGAAGCTGGAATAAAAAAATTCACTTTGGGATACATTAAGTCTGTGATGCATATTGGATATCCATGCCAAATTTTTCAGCAAGCATTTAGAAATATGAATTTAAAAATTGGGGGGTGGGGTGCCTGGGTGGCTCAGTTGGTTAGGGGTCTGCCTTCAGCTCAGGTCATGATCCAGGGTCCTGGGATGGAGCCTGCATCCGGCTTCCTGCTCAGCTGGGAGCATGCTTCTCCTTCTGCCTATTGCTCCCTCTGCTTGTGCACTCTCTCTCTCTAATAGATAAATAAAATCTTTTAAAAAATAATAAAAAGAAAAAAGGAATACATCATTAAAGAAATAAAATTCAGGGGAAGTTAGAAAATTCAAACAGATGGTATTTAACATCACAGGGCTGGATAAGATCACCAAGGAAATGAATGTAGATGAAGAGAGAAAGGCCTGGGCCAGGTTCCTGGGAGGCTCAAGTATAAAGATTAAGAGGATAGGAAGAGAAAGAGAAACAGGCAAAAAGGTAAATGAAAAGTGCAGTCAATGAGGAAAGAGAAAGACCAGAAGCATAGGCAGCATGGAAGCCAAGTAAAGAAAATGTTTTAACAAGGAGAGTTGACAACATGGAAGTCGCTGGTAACCTTGAAGAGATGTCTATGGAGTGGTAGGGGTGAAAAACTGGAGTTGTTCCAAGAAAGAATGCAAAGAGAGAAAGTAAGGCAGAGAGTATAAATAACCCTTTGGCACAGGTTTTTTTTTTAAAGGAAGGATCTTTTTTTTTTTTTAATTTTATTTATTTATTTGACAGACAGAGATCACAAGCAGGCAGAGAGGCAGGCAGAGAGAGAGGGGGAAGCAGGCTCCCCGCTGAGCAGAGAGCCTGATGCAGGGCTCGATCCCAGGACCCTGGGACCATGACCTGAGCCGAAGGCAGAGGCTTTAACCCACTGAGCCATCCAGGCACCCCCGTGTGGCACAGTTTTGCTGGAAAGACGAGAAATAGATTATATTGGAGGAGAATACAGAAGGGAAAGTTTTTTGGTTTTGTTTTTTAAAGAAAAGAGGTATTAACTCATTCAAATAATATATCCAGAAAGCCTACACTGTGCCAGGCACAGTGACTGATGCTGTGGCTAGGATTACTGCAGTCCAGTCCCTCTGCGGATCTCACATTCTCCTCTTCTGCCTTCCCAGTGCTTCCATAGAGAGCTGACTTTGCCCATTCCATTTGCTATGCATGGCTGATACAGATTGTACTCCCCAGGTAACCACTCTTTCTATCCCTAGCACACAGTTTACCTGTTTTATCCTTTTAAGGCTGTATGCATGACACTGAACCCACTAGAAACTACATTCACTCCATTACATCCCCCACCCCCCAGGACTCCTAGAAGTGGTCCCAAACCATTCTCATTTGGATAAGCCACGCCAATCATCTCAGCACCACTGTCCAGCTATAACTGATTCTGGATCTGTGACAGACTGCAGGTGCTTACCAACATCCATGTTATCTCCTTCCCAATATCCTTACATCTGGGTGAGGGCCAAAGCACTAGTTCTTGCCAATGAAATATGAGCCGAAGTGACGTGTGTCACTTCCAGGCTGAGGCACATACCTGTCTGTCCTCTGCCATCCATCACTAAATGCAAATGGAATGGGACCTTAAAAAGACAGGAAGGTCAGACTGTGGAAGAAAACTTGGGTCACCTAATGCCTCAAAACAGAGCCACTCCCACCCTGGCCTACATTAGATTAAACAACAGATGAGAAATAAACTTCTACCATCTCAAGCCACTGATAGTTTAGGTTATTGTTAGAGCAGTTAACTATTTATGTGTTTCTAGATTACCCTACTTTTAATTGTGTTCTAACTCTTTTCTTGACCTTCTCACCACGATACTAGTCCCTGACTGTATTTTGCCTTCTATTCCTTGGTAACTTTCTAGATTGCTTTTTACTGTGCTCCTATAAATAAATAAATGCAGTTCAGTTCTTTAAATATGGGACAGAATTTGCAGCTGTATACCCACTACTAGGCTGTTATTTAAGGCTATAGGTTTTAACCCATGATGGGCCTGTTAGGCTTTCCAAAAACACAACTTCTAAATCCAGTTAGCAATCTTGCAGGTCTAAGTGGCTAGTCATAAAGGGAATCAAGCAAAAAAAAGCTGGGATCTCTGAAAATTCATAAACTCTACTGAGAAGGAATCATCAATAAAAAACTGTGAACCCTGGTAATCTTAAAAGCCTGTTTTAAGATATTAATAAAAGTACATCAACATCAATCTAGTAAATTTTGAATTTCTAAGAAATTCACAATATATTTCATTCTTGATCATACTAAAATTTAAGAGCCATACTGTATTTAGCTAACACTAAAATACACTTTAATTACTGAAGTTTATTCACTGGAAACCAAGAGTATACAACACAGTTATTTTTTCAACCCCACGTGGAGGTACCTGCATTTAACTCTGTCACTCATCACCTGGAGGTGGGACAGATGTCACTCGTTAAAGGGTATGGATCCCAATAGGACTGCCCTGACTTCAGAGGTCCCCAGCCCACCAGCTCTTCTGACATGCTGGCTATACATCTGGGAGCTTCCATGACTATCAGGCTTGATAATTCACTAGAACAGCTCATGGAACTCAGGAAAGCACCATTACTTCTGACTGCAGTTGTATTACAAGAGCTACAGATCAGGAGGACCAGACAAAAGACACACACAGGGTGAGGTCTGGGAGGGAATGCAGTGCTTTCCTGCTCTCTATATCCACAGGACTGATTTGATCCCTGGCCATTTGACTGAACTCAAATCTCTATAAGCTCTTCCCTTCCCTAAAGGCCTGGCTGACCCTCTGGTAACCAGCCCCTATCCTGAAGCTATCTAGGGGCTCATCTTTACTACAATAGGGTAACACTGCTATTACTTAAGAAATCACCACGGTTCTAGAAGTTCTGTGCAAGGACTGGGACAGAGACCACACAAATTCTTATCAGGCACTATGCATTCTACCACCAAGCACAGAACATAGTAGCAGTTTATTTACTTGCAAAAATGACCTTAGCAATGAATCCAAGATGAAGAGTCCTCTGATAATGAGAAATAAACAAAGCACTTGGCTTCTAAGCCATGCTTTACATCTTATCCCTTTTCTAATAAAATGTGTGATGAGAAAAACTTTAAAAAGTCATTGAAGTATTATAACTGATTTTATAAAACCCTCTAAAAGGAAAGGGTCTATAATTTTTCAGTAAATAATAAGTACCATGTGTTTATCAGTGCTTAGTAAATGATTTTAGTTTTCTGAAAAAATGTAACAGTGATTTTCAAATAATAAGCATAGCCAAGAAAACAAGGTTCTAGTTCTAGTTGAAATACCCTGGGTTCTCTAGTAGTTTAGGGAAAATAATACATTCTTTGAGCAAAGGTTTCCTCATACATAAAATACAGATTACATAATAACATGTTAGTGTTATTAGAGATCTTATATGAGGATCATTTATGCAATGTATTTCTGGAAAAGCATATTAATGTTATTATTTGATGCTGCATGTTATACAGTATAAAACAAATCTTCCCTATTGCTAAAAACTTAGTCTCTGCTAAAATGACAA
>RCUC01168361.1:0-62187 GCA_003697995.1 Taxidea taxus jeffersonii | reverse complement strand
TGTATCACATTGATTGATTTGCGGATGTTGAACCAACCCTGCTGCCCTGGAATAAATCCCACTTGGTCGTGGTGAATAATCCTTTTAATGTACTGTTGGATCCTATTGGCTAGTATTTTGGTGAGAATTTTCGCATCTATGTTCATCAAGGATATTGGTCTGTAATTCTCTTTTTTGATGGGATCCTTGTCTGATTTGGGGATCAAGGTGATGCTGGCCTCATAAAATGAGTTTGGAAGTTTTCCTTCCATTTCTATTTTTTGGAACAGTTTCAGGAGGGGGAGGCCATTCTTAACAGTGACAGCCCTTTTGTCTTCTGCAGGGACCGTTTTTATTTTACTTTCTGTCTGGTCACATGTACCTAACATGAAGTCGACCACTCTGCTCTTAGAGTT
This sequence comes from Taxidea taxus jeffersonii, assembly GCA_003697995.1. NCBI lineage: Eukaryota > Metazoa > Chordata > Mammalia > Carnivora > Mustelidae > Taxidea > Taxidea taxus. The sequence goes on along the minus strand of RCUC01168361.1, from coordinate 61,792 downwards.
CTGAGGCATTAAGGACATTCCACTGTTCTTCCCGCATCACCACCATCTCCAGAACTTCTGAATCTTCCCAGGCTGGAGCACTGTCCCCATTCAGTGCTGCCTTCACATTCCCCGTCCCCAAGCCCCTGCAGCCGCCCTTCTCCCTTCTGTCTCTAGGAATCCGCTCCTTGGGGTAATTTACGTAAGTGGAATCATAGGGTGTCTGTATTTTTGTGGCTGGTTTATTTCGTGTGGCACGATATCCTCAAGGGTCATTCCCACCGTAACACACATCAGAACGTCTCTGCTTTCTAGGTCTGAATAATACGTGTGTGTGTGTGTGTGTGTGTACACACTGCGTTTTGTTCCTCTGTCCATTTGGTGGAAGACATTTGGGTTGTTTGCACCTTCTAGCTGATGTGGTTAGTGCTGTTGTGCACGCTGGGGGGCAGGTGCTCTGTGAATCCCTGCTCTTAGTTCGTCCTGGTCTGTGCCCAGGTGCAGTGAGCATGTTATCATTAGGAACTAAACAAAGGGAAGGGAAAGAGAGCTCTTAACTCCCAGGAGTCCTCATCCCCAGGGCCCTGGGTAGAATGCAGGGAATCTGGGAACTTGGATATGTGAAAGATGGTACTTTATGGTCACTAACCTGTCCCTGGAATGTCCCATTGCCTTTGGTGAGGACCGTACGTGGTGCTGCAGCCGTCTTTGTTAGCAGCCCCTGTGCCGCGGCCACCAGCAGGGATCATATATCTCTTTTCATGTCCTGTTCCTGCTGTTAAGGGAATCTCTGAATATCTTCACATTCATCACCTTTCCAAAGTGACGGTAGTTGTCACACCTACGGTAGATCTTGTTATTTAATGCAGTAAAGAAGTCATCTTTTGCCCTATCATACATTTTAAGAAATATTTTGATAATTGTATTTCAGCGTGATGAGTTTCCTTTGCAAGCCTATGAATTTATTTTACGCATTTAAAAAGCTGACTCTAGGGGCTCCTGGCTGGCTCGGTTGGTGGAGCGTGCGACTCTCTATCTCAGGGTCAGAGACCCGTGTTGGGTGTAGAGATTACTTAAAAAAAAAAAAAAAAAAAAAAAAAAAAAAAAGGCTTGCTCTAGGAAAGGATCCGGATTCCCCACCACCCAAGGACTCCAGGACACACAAAAGCTCAAGAAGACCGTGCCATCCTGGCCCCACGCATAAGGGCGCATGGGCTTCCTCATCTCCTCAGGGTGCACCTAGGAGACCCACAGTGCAGAACTGGCCGCCAGGGCAGGGTTGCATCCTTGCTTCCTGGCTGCTCTGCAGGGGGAGAGTCAGAGTTTCTTTGGAGGGGTGGTCGAGTGTCTGGGGTCTTCCATGCTTTTCAAACTGGGCTCCCCAAATAAGAGAAATTCCACCTCCTAATTATTGGAGTCTTCTCTGTCTCTGGGATGGCCGTGGACTGCTTTCGAGTCTGTCTGGGCTCCCGGGAGTGAGCACCTGGGGCTTTGAGCTTTGCCCTTCAGGAGCCGGTTCAAACACGCGGCCGGACAGCCGGGGACCGGGAGAGTGGGCCTCCTTGTGTTCGCCCACCGTGGGACATCTCCACTCTCCAGCTGCTCGGCCCACAGTGGGGCAGGCATGGGGGCTGCTGGGGAGCCAGATGACAGGGAAGGGAGGTTTGGGGTGACCCCGGCTGGTGAAGAGCCTTGCTGGGGGAGGCCAGGGTGAGTGGTTCGAGCAGCTTCGGCTTCATGGCCTGCATGTCAAAGTCATCAGCAAGAGTAACGGGAAGGCCTGTTGGATGGCCTAGGGAACGGACAGACGCCTGAAAAAGCAAGAAGAGTAAACTGTTCCCTGTAGAATCTGGGTGATGAATGGGTGGGTTCCCCTGTGAGCGCCTTTCAACCGTCTTATTTACAGGGGTGCCCGACCAATCTGAAGAGATCAGTGAGTCCTCACAGCTCATGGATGGACCTTCAACCCAGACCATCACCTCAAACATGGCCTGTGCCCCGGGAGCCCCCCCTCGGGCCCGTCTCGACCTAACTTTCCTGACCACTGGGTGGCTGTGGTTAGCTTTTCTTACGTCTCAGCACCCGGCATGGATTCCTTCCTGTCTGGCTTCTCTGGTGCAATACTGCGTTGGTGAGATTCGTCTGTAGTTTACAAATAACTAGAAGTTATTCTTCCGGCTGGGTACTAGTCTGTTTTAAGAACGTGCTTCTCCATGGATGGTGGGCATCCCAATTGCCTCCATTGTTTGGTTTCTGTGAATAATACCACTCGGAGCCCTCTCGCGTACTCTTGGCAGCGTGTGCATGGAGTTCTGCTGGTTTATCGTTGGGAGTGAGTTGGTGATTACAGTTTGTGCAGACTCAGGTTCTGTTGATGGTACCAGACGGTTTTCCAAAGTGGTTGTACCTGCTTCCTCTCTTGGAAGTGCGAGATGGGATTTCCGGCAGCTTCACATCCATGCCACTCTCTGTTATTGTCACTTTTTAACAGTTTAGCCATTTTGGTGGGAGCATAGCTTTATTCGACTTTTCTTTAGGCTTGCAAGTAAGGTTATAAAATAATAAAATGATAAAACTTTTAGGGGAAGAAACGTGTTTCATGCTCTTACAACAACTTCATAGAAAAATGGTATTTACAAGGAGAATGATGGAAATTGGCACCAGGAGTGAAGACATCTCTTAACTCTGACGGTTCCGAGGCTGGTCCTACATCCCTTGACCCCGTGGTTCCCGCCTCCGCCACGGGCCCCATGCTGGCGAGTCCTGGATAAAGTTTCAGAAAGCTGGATGTAGACATCCCCCTGCGTGTGGGAGGTCGGGCTGCCTTGAAGCTGATGAGCTCCTGCGTCGAGGTGCCCTGACACGGAGGTGGGGCTCAGGCCCGGAGGAGGCCCTGCCTCGTGCCTCGGCTTGCTCTCAGAGAGACGTGCTTTTGAGTCAGCATGGGAAATTAAAATAGCTCATTGACTTTTTGCTAACTCTAGTTGACTGTATCCCTCTTCTTAGAACCCTCCTGGTGACTGCTCACTAGGGCTTCCCTCTCTGATCTGGTGCAGACGATGCTCCCGTCTGGAGCTTCTTCCGGCTGTCGGCCCCTGCCTAGCTGAGCTCTCCCGACATGGGTGGTGGCCTTTGTCCATCCCTCTCTCCCTCCCTCCTTGCTTTTACTCGACAGATATTTAGTGTCCCTTGAACTCTTGTGCCGGGCACTCGCTCATTCACCCTCCTTTCCTCTCCTTTCCTTCCGACCGTCTGCTCATCCAGCCATCCAGCCATGCATCCACCCAGCCCTTAGTGAGTACTCACTGTAAGTCAGGCCGTGGGCCAGCCACACATGAATGAGCTGTGGTCTTGGACTCTGAGATCTTCCCAAATGCCCGCTCTCGGAGAAGATATGTGCATAAACGGATGCTTGTCATGCGGTGTGATGGGTATCGTGGGATGAGTAAGGGGGGAAACGAGGGGTGTCTAGACCACATTAGGAGGATCGGGAAAGGCTTCTTAAGGACATAGGGGCGGGCCCCGTGAAGGAGGATAATGGAGAGGAGTGGGTACCTGGCTTCCCGAGGGCTCTGGAGAGGTCAGCAGGACAGATTGGGGAGGGGGGAACACGCAGCCTTCCAAGGAGCGTGGGCCATGCAGCTGTGGGGCCCTGGAGTGGCTTTCCTAGTGGGGCAGACGGAGGGAAGGCTCCCCAGAGATGTCTGGGTCCTTGTTCCCAGAATCTGCGAGTATGCGGCTAGACAGGACAAGGGACTGCAGGTGGCTCTGAGTTCAGCATCTTGAGATGGGGAGGTTGCCATGGGTGACCCAGGTGGGGTCCGTGTAGTCACAGGGGTCTGCAGAAGAGAAGGACTTGGGAGCACCGGCGCAGAGAGGGGGAGCCGTGTCCTTTGAAGTTGGACGGGGGCCACAACACAAGGAATAAGGACACTTCTGGAAGCTGGAAAAGGCCTGGAAATAGATCTTCCCCTGGAGCCTCCAGATGGAGTACAGCCCTACCCACACCTTGGTTTTGGCCCTGTGAGACCCAGTTTGGACTTCGGACCTCCATGACTGTAAAGGAATAAATGTGTGTCCTTTTATGACAGCCCTCAGAGCCTGAGGCAGGGGTTGAGTGTGGGGTCCTTTCAAAACTGTGTCCTAGGGTTGGGATTAAGGGTGGAGTGCGTGTGAGACCTTGGAGCCAGGGCTGGCTGGAACGTCACCATTACCGGAAAACCTTCTTAGAGAGTTCCTCTTCTAGTTAGACAGCCAGAAAATGGTTTTCTTTGTAGGGAAGTGGTTGTTACCATTCAGGCCAGGGCAGAGTTAATCTCTTGTAGGTTCAGGGAGCCTCTACCGTCCCAATCTAGCTCCCCGTGTGTTACAACGTTTGAACCTTCTCACTAGGGTTTGCTGATCTTCCCAGGCACACAGGATGTGAAGAGAGCCCCACTTTGGCGGGGGGATTCCCGCCAAAGTGGGGGATCCCTCTGAGCCCTTGATGGATTTCCTGTTATTCATTCCTCCCGTCTGTTGGGTGGGAAGGTGGGGTGTTTAGGAGTATCACTGTAACCTGTACTTTCCTGAAGTCAAACAGATTTCTCTCGGTGGGAGTGCTCCTCTTTGTGGGATCCGTGCAGCCTGTCTGACTCAGCGACTCAGCCAGCCCTCTGCCGCTCACAGCCCTGACAGGTCCCTTGACTCTCCTGCCTCCCGCTCCCAGAGCCTGCCTGGTATTCGGCTCCCCTCCCTCCCCTGAAGCAGAGCTGAGCCTCGCCCGCCCCCCTCCCACTTTCTCCCCTCACCACCTCCTGCCTCCTGACACTTCTGTGTCACTGGGAATGGAAATCGTCAGCCGTGGAGGGAGCCTGGAGCCTGCCCCAGACACCAGGGAGGGCGACGTCTCCGCACGGTGCGTGCCCGCGCCGTGCTCTTACACAGATTACTTCTTTTGATCATTACATCCTCTGCCTTAGTTTCTCTTCTCCTGACATCCCAGGGCTGATCACTGGAAACGCGGAACCTAGCGCCCAGCACATTCACCCCTCACTGCTGCTTCTCTGCTGCTGCCGTTGGCTCGTTCTTTCTGTTTGTTTGTTTCCAGATTCTGTTTATTTCCTTGCGAGAGGGCACGTGAGCATGAGCTAGGGGGAGGAGGGCAGAGGGAGAAGGAGAAGCAGACTCCCCAGGGAGTAGGGACCTCGATGCCTGAAATGGGCCTTGATCCCAGACACCATGACTCGAGCAGAAGGCAGTCGCTTAACCGACTGAGTCACCCAGGTGCCCCGCCATTAGCTTGTTCTGATACCATCTCGGACGGCTGCTGCTGTGGGTCGAATCGTGCCCCCCAAAAGATACGTTCGAGTCCTAACCTCCAGGACCTGGGAATGTGACCTTCCTTGGACTGGGGTCTTTGCACATGTCGTCAGTGTAATCCAGTCTGACCTTTGCTTCGAGAACTGGGTTCACTGGGTTCAAGATCATTCCCTTTGCTTCCAAGTTAACTGATCTCGAGAGGTCAAACTGTGTGTTGTGGCTTTTCCCAGACGGGCTGATTCAAACCACTGTCGGAGCCAGAAAAGGGGGGGAGAAAGATTATTGACTAAGAAACATTCATTTCTGTTGCAAATGACTCGTTGGGGCTGGTTGTTGATTATCTCAACTCTGTTGCCATTTGTATTTAGAAATGGCTCATAAATCTGCTTACGTGGGTCTGGTCTGTCCTCCAAAATGAAGCGACTGCACGGCAAAGAGCCCCAGAGCCATACTGTGGCCCGATAGCTTCCGTCTCCAGGAGCTCCGACTGCCCGCTGTGGAGCCCGGGGCTCTGCCCCTGTGGTCGGAGGTTTGCTCAGGAACTGGGTGAGCTCCGTGTGACAGATGGGGAGACCGGGGTGGGGGGTAGCCGAGGAAGTCCGGCACCCGGGGCCACAGAGCTCACGTGTGTGCGAGCTGGCTTTCCCACTGCTTCTTCAGACCCAAGACGCTCTCCTGCCCTGCTTGTCTTTGTGCTCGCTGCCAACAAGCTCATAATCAGATGACGGAGAAAAACAAATACAGCCCTTCCCGCCGGGATGCGTGTTTGGCAGACGAGCGTGTGTGTGTGTGTGTGTGTGTGTGTGCGTGCACGCGTGCACATGCTTGTGCGGAAGGTCAGTGCGCACGTGTGTCATTGTCTTCAAGAACATTGACCATCGCTAATGTTGAAAAATTTCCTAAACCACCTTTCCTGCCAGGCCAGTAAATTGAGCTCCTCAGGTAAATCACCTGGCTTATTTCCAGTCTGTTTAAGAACCTTTTAAATCCTACAGATACCTCTGCACTCCCTGGGGGCCGGGGCTGGCTGTCCTCAGATGGGTCCTGCAGCCAGGACTCAGCTTGTCCTCTGGCTGAGTCAGGAGAAGCTTCCATGGGCCCAGAGGAAAGTAGGAGGTGAAGCTGGGGGGACTCAGTGCCAGGCCCACGCCCCGCCTTTTCTCTACCAGCCCCCGAACAACAGAGGCGTGGCACCAGTGTGAGTCTGTGCCCTTTTCCCAGAGTGTGGTTGATGCCCGGCTGATCTCTCAATGATTAACCGTGCAACCTTGGGCACACCGTGTCGTCTCCTGGGCCACCTGCAAAGGCCGCGTGGCCTCCTGGGAGTTCAGCTCATAGATTGCACACGACACGCCCCGCGGTGCACCTGGAGGCCTTTGCCCTGGCCAGCCCCCCTGCCCAGACGTCCGCACTGCTTGCTTTGTGTTCCTGTGTCATCTGTACTCAAAAGTCCCTAATAGGGTTTCTTTGGGTGTCCCACCAATGATGGTGACCCTCCCCCTGGCATTTTATTTTCTCATCCTCTGCCTTATTTTTTCTTCTCAGCACTTACCAGAATCCAACAGATGATGTATGCCTTGTTTCTTTGGTTTATTTTCTCCTCCTATTAGAAAGGCAGGGATCTCTGTTTCCTGGGCTGCCTGCTCCTGTTCTCCCCAGCATTTGGAACGGGGCCTGGTCCCTGTACTTGCTCTCTCCTCGCTGAGTGAGCTTCCCGGATGAGTAAATGAGCAGGCTTAGCTTCGGAGGGCCCTGCTCTGCTCGTCAGAGGATGATGGGACGGTAGCCCTCACGAGCTGGTGGGTACGCATGGAGCGAGAGCTTCTGTTACTGCTGGCATGATTGTTACGTGCCTCGTCTGCCATGCAGGGGCCTCGGATCGTCCCCCAGCGCGTGAGCAGGGGCTGAGTCTGTGCAGGGCACGGAGAAGCAGAGAAACTCCGGTTCAAGGAGGCAGCAGGTAGACCCTCTTCGCCCCACCCCTGCCTGTGCCCCGCGTGCATCCCCACACGGGGAAGGAAGAGCCCGGGCACTGGTGTTTTCTTTTTCCTGCTGTCCGACTCCAGGCAGGGCAGGAGAGGGGTGCTGTGGGGGCCCTGCTCCCAGCTCCGCCGCCACCCCATGTGGGTCCACGTCTCCACCAGGCTAGGGCCGGGGCCTCGTCCCTGTCTTCCTGCACCCGGGCACGTCCCGGGCAGCCTGCGGTCGGGCCGTGTCTCAGGGCCAGGACTTTCAGGAATGCTCCCTCTTGACCACACAAGCGAGGCCACACATGCCCGATTGTGGTGAACTCTGAACTCTTTGAAGGAGCGTGAGCCTCACACGGAGCCCTGAGTAAGGCTTAATGTTGCCTTAAATCTCACCCACTCCCCTCGCTCGAGGGGCTCGTTAACTGCTTGCATTTCTGTTGCTCATTGTTCAGAATCTTTGTGTTTTCTCTTCTAATTGGGGTGTGTGTCTTTTTTTTTTAAGTTGTTGGTAAGGGTTTCGTTTCTGAGATTTAAAAAATTGTTTATCCTTTTTCAGATCACGTGTTGTGAACCCGTGTCGTCGTTTCTCAGCCTCTCGGTTTTCCGTGGGGGCATCTGTCTGACATATAGAAGTTTTACATTTTCCCATGGTCAGATCTGAGCATCTTAATTAGTCGCTTCTTGCTGTATTGTCTTAGTTAGTGGTTTAAGAAGTTCTTCCAAATTTCAAGACTGGGCAGACATTCCCCACTGGGTTTTTGTTTGCTTGTTTGTTTGTTTTAAACACGTAACTGTACAATTCATGTAGAATTAATTTTTGGTGGAAAGTAGGAGACGAGGCCTAATGCCGTTCTTGCCCTCCAAGTAGCTAGCAAAATTATCCAGTAGGATTCACTGAACAACCTTCCCTTTTCCTGCCGCTTCAAAATGTCGCAATTATCACGTACCCGCACTTCCAAGAAGGTGCTGAAGTCTCTCGCAGGCTTTCCGTTACCCATCACCGTACTGTTTAAGTTATTTATCCTAGACTCACGGTGTTTGGAAGGCAAATGCCTTCATTCTATAGATGGAGGAGCAGAGGCACAGAGAGGTCCAGTCTCTGCCCAGTCACACAGCTCGCTGGGGCTCCAGCGAATGCATATAATTTGCAGCGTATTTGATCCTCTCAGAGGCAATGTCTCCGTGTTCCTGTTTGCGCTTTGTACATTGATGTCACGTTTGCTTACGGCCTATCCCTGGGGTGCGTCTTTTTCTTTTTAAGCAGCCGTGCTAAGTTCTCTCTCTGTCTAGGTGGACCTTGTCAAGAAGGATGAGATGAGAGGGGCGTCTGAGTGGCACAGTCGGCCAAGCCTCTGGCTTGGTTTCAGCTCAGGGCATGATGTCAGGGTCGTGGCATCGAGCCCCGTGTCGGGCTCCACACTCAGCAGGGAGTCTGCTTGGGACTCTCCCTCCCCCTCTGCCCTCCCCCCTGCCTGTGCACATGCGCACGTGCTCTCTCTCTCTCTCTTTCTAAAATAAATAAATAAATCATTAAAAAAAAAAAAGGAATGAGATAAGATATGTGAATTTGGTGGTACTATGCCTGGCACATAAAAGCTTTGAATCTGTTAATAATAATTACTATTATTTGCCAATGTTATTGACTTTCTGTAAGGTGTGTCCTCACTTTGTACCTTTCACCTTTGGGCAGAATTCATAGTAAATATACTGTAGTCACATGTCCTTGAATTTTCCGGATATTCCTGGTGGCAAATATTTGACTCTGTTACCCGCCCCTCCCTCCACTGAATAAATTACTGGGATAGCCCCACGTTCTAAAAGGGCCGACACGTTGTTACAGTAAGGAAAAGTTATACACTTGAATATTCCTGTGAGCTAGAAGGACTCTAGGCCGTTTGTGTGTCTTGGGCTCCTGGAAAAAATTGTCCACTCTAACTGACTTCAGGGAAAGAGTGCCCTGGATCTCTCTCCAGGGAGTTATGTCACCCAAGGGCCCAGAGGACCTCAGTGATGTGGGACCCCAAGTCTGCCGTGTCCTGTGCGTGCCCTCACGTGTGCACCTCTGGGTCCGGGTCATCCTTGTCTGCAGTGTAAGCTCCTGGGCAGAGAGCAGCCCCACCCCAACGACTGCAAAGCTGGCCCGTCAATGTGAAGATGGGTTTCCCTGTAAAAACTTGGAAATGACTTAACTGTTAATTACTTTAGAATGACACAAGGAAAGATGTGGTCCCAGTGAAAGCTAGTAATTGGCTCCTTGAATCCATCTGGAGGGAGACGACTGTGGGTGTGTGCAGTTGCCCCCCATCTTTGCTGTAGGAGTCAGACATCACCCTCTTGTCATGTACGTTTGGGCGTGGGGTGTGGGCTGGCGGTGAGCCCAGGTTGTGTCCATGTGAACCGTCAGGTTGAAAGCATCTTTCACTGTGCTCTGAAGGGACCCGTGTGTGGTGGTTCCTTGAATTGGAAATAGGTGGTCTTGCTTGAGAATGAAGTCAAGAGTGAGCTTTCGGCTAAAGGGAAAGGTGTCGTGTTACCTAAGAGCAGGGTCCATCCCAAGTGCCATTGCTGGGCTTTCCCATCACCTGAGGACCACGATGGGAAGAACAAGGATAAATGGTGGTGGCCACCATCCTCAGGACTGTACATATGGACCGGGGGGTTAGGACACACCCAGGGGACAGAAAACAAGGCAAGGGAGCAAGTGTAATTGGGACAGCAGATGTGTTTCATTGGGTTCGGACTGCCTGGAGACTTGTGTTAAGAAGGATTCCGAGCCTGGAGTTGAGCTCAGCAGGAGAGACCTGAAGTCTCTTTCCATGAAGAGGTGGCAGGGGTGTCCCAGAGATAAAGGCCTCTACAGAGACACAAACTGGGGATCCAAAAGACCCTTCGCAGAGGGGAGGAGGGAGACCGTGAAGCACAGCTATGAGTTCTTTATTTTCATTCAGTTTTATGGTAAGAAATATAAATGTAAAATATTTATAATGTAGAAAACCAGAAAATCATCAGGAATTCTGCTCTCTAGAACAATCATTGCCCTTTTCCGTGGCTGCTTTTCCAAGTTGTTGTCTGGATCCTGGCATGTTTTTTCCAAATACCTAACATCTTGTGTCCTCTTTCCTCTATTCACAGCTATTGCTGCGTGTTCATTTTTCAGTGCCTTATGGCAAGATTTTGAAAAATGTAAGCCCAAGGGCACAACGTGGTGTCTTTCTCACCAGTCATTAACTCTGGGGCATTATTCCCGTCGACCTTCAGGAATAGAATGGTCACTTATAGTCCTTTTTTTTTTTTAATTTTGTCAGTTGCGGTAAAATACATAGAACACAGAATCTACCATTTTAACCGTTTTTAAGTGCCTAGTTCGGTCGTGTTAAGTATATTCAAATTGTAGCGCGACCGATCTCTAACTTTATGTGGCGGGTTCGTCTTGAGTGAAGTTGGGAACCCCCCCCCCCCGCCATGGGCACGCACCTAGTTCCTGACCTTTAGATGGGGTGGGTAGAACTTGGGGCAGGCAGCGAAGGGGGAGAGACAATACGAGCAGAGAGACCTTTGCAGTTGGTCTTTCCTCCCCGGTACCTCCCATTTTACAGATGATGATGCTGAGGTACAGACTGTCCTTGCTTTTGGTGGGTGTGAGGGAGGTAAATGTTCTTGAAATATAAATCTGGAAAGGTGCGCAGTGACTTACACGAACAAGCAGCTTGCCAGAGGCCTCGGGGCCAGTCGGGGGCAGACCCGGGAGGCAGACTTGGGTCAGCCCCATCTGCTGCACCGTCCTGCCACTCGTGCGGTCTGGGGGGGCCCCGGGAATACTGTTGGACAGAAGTGGCCAGATCAGGGGTTTCCTGAATGTTCAGCAGAGGAATTAGACACAGGCGTCCAGGAGCCGCTTGTGTTGAACAGCAAAGGGACAGCGAGGCACCTGTGCCGTGAGAGATGCCGGTGGCAAAGGCCAGCCAAAGGAGTGACCGAGGAGTGTGCGAGGGAGAAGCAAAACACGGGGTGCAGGGTCTCGGGCAAGCAGGGTATAGGCTGAGCGTGGGAGTCAGGGAGTCGGGGAGAGGCCAGTGTTCGGGACAGAACAGTTCCGTAATAACTGACATTTGCCCGGGCTTGCCCCGTCCCGGCATCTTATTGCACCCCTGCCGCAGGCCTGTGAGGGAGGTAGTGCCGTTGCACCCGTTCTCGGTTGGGAGGACTGCGGGTGGCTTGCCGCCCCAGATGAGGTATCCCGTGAGGAGAGTTGGGACTGGGATGACGTTGTCATCAGAAAGTCTGATGTCCCTGCCCACAGACGCTCGGAAAGCAAGGATGCCCAGGAATCAGGGCGCCAGCAGCGGGGTCTCCCACTTACAGGAGGAAGATTCCATACCTGACGACAAGGGCTTTGCTGGAACACTGGGAACACGGTCAACACCAGTTCGCCCGCCGTGAGCGAGTGCGCTGTGGATTAGCTGGATGGAGCCTTCTCGTGGCTTCCCTTGGAGCTGGCTTGGAGCTCCATAGTCTTACCTCATCCGCGGAGTAAACTGATATCTGCAATTTAAGAAGAGCCTGGTTTTGGTCGGAAGTTGATTCGCTTACTGTTGTGTAAGATTTTCTTGGTCTGGTCTTGATCCTGTGGATTTCTCTTGGCTTCAGTAATTTCTGGGCGGCGATCTGTCCCCTGCCGTGTAAGCCAAGTCACAGTGACATTCAGAGCACCCAGAAGAAGGTGTTAGAGTAGCTGGTTCTAAGACGAGAAGGAGAGAGAGTGGTGTCAAGACAGGAGTAGCATGGGACGACCTTTAGGACCTTGGGCAGCGATAGGATTATGGGATTTATTTTACTGTTACTATTTTTTTTTTTTTTGCCCCAGGCAGTTTTCTCCTTCTGAGATCACGCCATCCATATCCAGTGGAAATTGTGTTCATTCTGAGTTAAAATAAAAGTACTGGTGCTCATCCGTATCGGGAAACCTGCTTCTGTTAACAGCTGATGCGATCAGTCTGTTTACAAGTTCACCGTGGGTCAGAACAACAGTATTCATGTTCACGCACACAGGACACCCAACTAGATAACGCAGAGGAAAGAGCCCACGCGGATGGGGCCCGAGTGCCGGGATTCTGCAGCCCCTGGCCTGCCTGCCAAGCCGGGGAGATCCCTTTTGTGACGCAGGGTCTTACAGCAAAGCAGGCGGGTGTAGCCACCTGGGAGAAAGGAGCACTGGCAGCAGGGATTTTCCAAGCAGGCATCTCGGTGGCACAGAAAAACAACTTGGGAATGTTTCCACGAGCCCAGCAGTCCGAGGGCTTGTGTGGGGTGTTGAGAGGGCTCTCCCTGGGGCACCCTTGGGGGTTGGTAGTGATGGGCAGGGGCAGCTGCCAAGCATCTGGCTACCCCAGGGGCTTGACTCAGATGTTTGCGGGGCCCACGGGGAGGGAGGAAAATGAAGGTCCCTTTGGAAGCACAGGCTGCAAAATCTGCGTTTTCAAGTGCAAAGGAACGTGTACTCCAGTCTTCCGCCTTCGAGTCCCGTCTGGGCTCCTGTTGCCTTTAGAAAACATTTGGATTCTCCACCTGGGTATGATTCCATCTGGACCTGCATCTCCCACCTCCTCTGGCCCCGTGGGTTCCCTGACCCGGCTCCGGTCTCCTCCGAGTGCTCGCTGTCCTCTTTGTAAAGACCAGTCTCCCCTCCCACCTCTACTCTCCCCTCCCGAGCCACCTCTGTCCTCAGCCTCAGGGCCACTGCCATGGGGGGGTTCATCACCACGGGAGACCTTTTACGGTCCTCCGCGACCTCCCCAACCTGGGAGAGGATAGGTAATTCTCTGCGTGGGCTTTATCAGCACGAGCCGGTGGCTTTGTTTCCCTCTCTGCCACATTCACAGCTCTGTCCCCTGCTCCACGTGCCAGGCCAAGTGCACACCAGGATCTACCACTGGGGGTCTCCTGGGGAGCGAAGGACGCAACGGACATTTGCAGTGAATGGGAATCGGCAGTAGCCGTCTGGCTGCAGGATAGTCTCAGCCCCCTGGGAAGTCCCCCCGCCCCGGGGCTGCCTCGGGGTGAATCTGTTAGACACAGCATATCTGGTTAAACGGAGGAACAAACCAAGGGCCAAGAGTGGTCGGTTGCTGCGGCCACTTAGTGCGTACAGTGACCTTGGTGCCTGGTCAGAGCACGCTGGTTTGAGGAATCCACCAACCGTTTCTGGTCCTGCCCATTGAAGATTTGCAGCCCACAAATGCTGTGGTCACGCCATTCCCCACTCAGCCCAGCTCGGAGGCAGACAGACGTTCCTTTGAAGCCCGTAAAACGTTTCTTATTTCGCGTGTTATTTTGATTTCTTTTTTTAAGCTGCAAACTTACCAGGCTCTGGGCTTGTTTGTTTTATGCACTGAAGTCTGCTGGTGAATCTTATGGAGGAAAAAGATAAAGCTCAGTTATCTACTCAATATTGTATTCTTCTTGTGAAAAAGGATGCCTTCCAGAAAAAGAGGACGTTCCCTTCCCTCTACCACCAATCCCGTTCCCAGCCCACACCCCGTCCTTGCAGCCCCCATACATCTCTGTGCATCCCGCTCAAGCAGATCGTCTTATAGAAAGTGCGGAGTATCACTTTATGCAAGGGTTTGTCAAAACGGAAGAGGAAGCCTCTTGTAGGTATCACCCTGCAGTGTGCCTTGTCACTTAGTAAGACTTTGTGGAGAGGTAGAGCCCTACTACGACCCGCGCTAAGCCGACTGACTCCTGTAACGGTAACGGCAGGAGACCGAGCGGCGGGGGGCTGGGGGCGCGGGGCCGCCTGCCGTCCCCACCCTGGGTGCGGTGTGGGCTGGGGCGCGGGCTGGGGCGCCGGCTGGGGTGCCAGCGGGGCGGGTGCTCTTCTTGCGGCCACTTGTGTTGTGTGTTACCAAGGGCCTGTTGTGTGTGTTTCCAGACCCGATCACACTGGCTGGAGGTGTTACTATAATTGCACGATTTCCTTGAAGATGACACAAGCCTGTGCTATATGAGTGTGAAGAGAGTGGTCGTTTTTTACGGGAGCCAAATGGAATGCTTAAGACAGTTTCAGGAAACCTTGCTAGAAATCAGGAGCTGGGGGCGCCTGGGTGGCTCAGTGGGTTAAAGCCTCTGCCTTCGGCTCAGGTCATGGTCTCAAGGTCCTGAGATCGAGCCCCGCATCGGGCTCTCTGCTCAGCGGGGAGCCTGCTTCCTCCTCTCTCTCTGCCTGCCTCTCTGCCTACTTGTGATCTCTGTCTGTCAAATAAATAAATAAAATCTTAAAAAAAAAAAGAAAGAAAGAAAGAAAGAAACCAGGAGCTGCTGCAGGTGGAGAGGTGGGGAGGCCCTACTCTGACGGCCCCGGGGGTGCCTTCGGGACAGGAATTACCCAGTGCCAGTGTTAGATTGTGTGGGGTCTGTGTGAGACCGACGGTGGGGACGTCAGAGGTGGGGCCGTCTTCAAGGAAGAGGAGCTGAGTCCCGACCAGGAAAGATGGAAAGCAAATACACATGTCACATGTTCCCAGGAAAAGTAACATATCTGTTTCATTTTGTAGTAACGATTGACTTCTTCTGGGTTCCTCACCCAGTCGCTGGTCCTGGTAGCTGGAGACCCACCTTCTTCTGTTCACTTGCTCCCCCAAATTCCATAGAATGGTCGTCCCTCCATGTCCACCCCTGCCAGCGGGTGCGACAGTCCCCTCCCACCTTTGGCTCTTAGACGCGGTGCAGGACTGAACAGCTCTTCCGAGATTCCGGGCGTCAGTCGGCTGTGGGTGACGCAGAGATGCCGAATTGCCGGGCGTGGGCTCGCCCTGTCTGGAGGGGAGCTGGCTCTGGTTGAGGCCGAAGTTGAAGTCGTCAGGCTGCTCGCCCCGTGGAGGCAGGGACAGGTTTTTACCTGGGAAGCAGGGTTGCGCGGGGACCGCTCTGAAACACGCAGGTGTCCAGCCGGCGCTTGGCTCTGTGTGGTCAGCAGGCATTTCTAGAGCCTCGCTGGCGTGCCAGGGGCTGTGGGAGGCAGGGGCATGGCATGCCTGGTCTTGGGAAGCCGGTGAGAATACTCTGTATGTGGGAGAACAGAATGCATGAGTGTGGTGCTCTGGCCCTTAGACGAGGGGGGATGCTGTCACCTGTCTTGCCATGTACTTGGGCCCCTGTCACAAAATACCACAGACTGGGGGCTTGAACATTGGTTTCTCCCAGTGCTGGGGTTGGAAGACCGAGACCAGGGTGTCAGGCTGGCCGGCTCCTGGTGAGAGCGCTCTTCCCGGCGGGCACACGGCCACCTTCCCCCTGTGTCCTTGCGTGGCCGAGAGAGTGAACTCCGGCCTCCCTCTTCGGTCCCATCACGAGGGTCCCACCCTCATGTCCTCATCTAACCCGAGTTATTCCTGAAGTCCCCACTTCCCAGTCTCCTCTCACTGGGGGTTAGGACTTGAGCACGTGAATTGTGGGGGTTTATTGCCAATACAGACATCCAGTCCATAACGCCATTCCCAGCATAGAAGAGCGGAGCGGGCGGTTTACGATGGGGCAACACGTGTAAAGTTGACTTGTAGGTTTGCTCTGAAGGAGGTCGTAAATTTTCTGTTCTGGGCTTAGTGAAGGGTGAGTTCAGGGGTCCATTCCAAAGCGCATTCATCTGCCCCCTGCTGACTTGGAATCTGTGAGGTGTGGAGGGCAAAGGTCTGGCCTCAAGGGGCCCTCATGTCCCTCTTGGTTCTGCCTATGGCTTGCTCTGTGACCTTAGAGGAATTGGTTCCTCTCTCTGGGCCTCAGTGTTCCTGTGTCGTAGGTGGGCCGGGTCAGGCTCGGGAGTCTGAAGACAGAATGGTCCTGAGATGGCACAGAGTGGCCCCGTGGCCAAGCTTTGTGACCGTCTTTGCCTTGAGCAGACTGATGCCCTCTCCTTGCCTCCCCGATCACAGCCAAGAGCCTTCTTCGTTGGCACCGTGAGAACATTTAGAAGCAATCGCAGTTACCCCCATAGAGTGCTGCTTACTGCTAAGATGGCATCGGGCAGTCACCCCCGCGTTCAAGTTCAGGGCTGCTCGGACTGTGCCGCCCTCCCCCTGGGGCCTGTTGCTGTCCCTTTGGGCCCTGCTGTGCCTGTGTATGGCCTTGCCTCATCCCAGTAGAGCAGTAGCTCTGAACGTGCCAAGAAGGAGGTCCATCATGAGCTAAGAGTCTGAGCCTTGGAGACAGAAGGCCTGGGCTCAAATTCAGTCTTTTGCTCTATGATTTCCAGCGTGTTACTTCCCCCCTCTATGCCTCGGTTTCCCCACGTGGATGAAACAGGATGACTCCGGGCTTAGGACAGTACCTGACTTCTCTATCACGCCTCACAAAGATGGAATTTCATTCTGTGTGACAAAGAGAAATCCTTATTTGGCCCAGGCAGTCTCTCCTTCCAAGGAAGGAACTAAATTTTGAGTTCATTGTTTAAAAATTGACTCCTTCCAATCCAGCTGTGACCCCCGAAGCCCCTTCTATTTAAAAAACATCCCCTTTCTCTCGAAAGAAAGGGGTTTGCTGAGCTAATAGCTGGTATGAGCCATATTGCAGGGAAGGAGGCTTATCCTGCTTAGGAGAAGGCAACTATTTTAAGGAACCTCAGCACATTTTTCTTTGCATCCCACCTGCTGCAAGAAATCTCCATCGTGAATGAGCCTCCTTGGGGTAACCGTTCTCCTTAGAAATCAGACCATCAGCGCGGGGAGGGGGGGTGGGGAGAGACCCAGGTGCCGGCCCCACAGAAATGCACTTGGCCCTCATTATCCCGCCCTTCAGGGTTTCCCTGATCACTTCCCGCTCCCGCACCAGGCTCTGAATTTGTCCACACACACCCACTCTTCCCTTTCAAATGTGGGCGGAAGTTTCCTTTTACAACGCGGCCCAAGCCGGACGGTGATGTAGGGCGAGGAGCGGCTTGCGGTGGAGTCTGGTGCTGCGCGTGCTTGTCCTAGCCCGCAAAGGCATTCTTGGAAGAATTACCCATTGAGTGTGAGTCTGTGTGCACATGCATGTGTGTGCGTGCAGGTGTGCAGGAAACCTCTTGTTTATAAACATTTCCTCCCCCACGCGGCCTGACACCGGCTCTCAGGCCTCTGTGTGGCTTCCAGAACACGCCCTCTTCGCTCTGTCTTGGAGTCTGGAGGCTCGCGTTTCTGCTCTGGGCCCAGGGCAGGGAGCCCGTGACGTGTGTGCGTGTGTGTGTGCTCGTATCTGGGTGTGGAGTTGTGTGTCTCGTGTGTGGAGGTGTGTGTGTGTGTGTGCCTGTGTGTGGAGTGTTGTGTGTCTACTACATACGAGTGTGTGGAGGGGGGTGTTCCCCATCTTCAGAGCTGAGTAACTCCAGGAGTGGTGCGCAGAACTCCCCGCCATGCACAGGACAAAGTTCATCTCTTATCTTCCTGGCCAAGAAGGCCGAATTTGGCCCAAACTCAGTCTTTTCATTTTCATCCCCTGCCAGTTCCTTACTAGGCACCGTGTGCCCCAGGCCCAGACAACCTTTTGCTGTTGCCCAAAGGGCCCAGGATCTTGAGGCCTTCTAGGCCTTTGAGGATGCCGGGGATTCCTGTTCTGTCCTCCTAACTGGCCCCGCTCACACGGGCCTGCCCGGACCGAGCCCTCCCTCCTCCGGGCTCTCGTCTCCTGTGTGCTCACAA
This sequence comes from Taxidea taxus jeffersonii, assembly GCA_003697995.1. Classification (NCBI taxonomy): domain Eukaryota; kingdom Metazoa; phylum Chordata; class Mammalia; order Carnivora; family Mustelidae; genus Taxidea; species Taxidea taxus. The sequence continues at coordinate 43,875 of RCUC01168361.1, read as the reverse complement.
GACCTGCTCTCCACGCGCACCGCTGGATTTATCTGACGCGTCCATCGTGCCGGCAAATGGCCTGCTACCTGAGAGCAGGGGGAGTGGGCCCGTCACCACACCTGGCACGGTGCCTAGCGGGGCGCCCGCGCTCAGCACTGGTCAGAGGGAAGGAACGGTTGTCCGTGTTGTGCGGCTAAGAGAGATTCTTGCAGAGGACAGTAGCATCAGTGATAGTCCGTGTTTATTGAGTGTTTCTTTGGTGCTGAGCCCGGTGCTCAGTGCTTTATCTCCACGAATGCATTTAATTCATACCCGCCTGTGAGGCAGGTGCTGGCATCATCCCCCCTTGTGGAAGCAGAAGGAGGAGCACCCGGCTGCAGGTTGCAGAGTTAGACCCAGCGGGTCCGGGATACTCACCAGAAAGTAGGGCGAGTTACCGCGCGGCAGGTCTGTTTCTGTCCTGGGAACCAGCCTCTCCATGGCTTTGCTTCCACGTGACCCTAGCTTTCCAGCTCCAGGTGCCCAGCTTTCTTGGGCACAGGAACCACCCTGCCCGCCCGCTCTCCCACGTGCCCTCGGATCCTTGCACAGGATTCCCAGGTGCACCTGCCAGTCTGGGGCTCCGCTGAATGAGAGAGCCCGGGGCCCTGCGTGCCCGTGAGAGGATTGCTAAATTCGCCTCTAGTGCTGCCACCCCCCTCACTGGAGGCACACCTAGTGACTGCAGGGAGAATCCGCCGTGACCTACATCGGAAGGAAGTGGGCCAGGCAGTCGGGGGGAGAAGCACGGGGCTGCCGAGCATCGCCGTCACCCGTCGGGGATGAAAGGCGGTGATTGATGATGGAGTTGCACATTCATCCTCCCTCCTGCGAGCTCTCCTCTTTCTGGAACCTCCTGAGGGGGCCCTGCCGCCTGAGCGGGGAGGCAGGGAAGAGCAGCCCCAGTGGGATGAGTCGAGAGCAAGCCTACTTGCCCTGTTTCTTCCCAGGCATCGGTGGTGGAGGGCAGGGGCGGGAGGACACTGGAGAAGGGAGGGGCCTCCCCACTGTTGGTAGCAGCTGTGACAGAGCCCGGGATGCAGGGGGCAGACGGTCACCTGAGTGCCAAGGGGGACCTGGGCCTGGAATCCAGTCCCAAGCCAGCCCGCGGGACCGTGTTCCTTCATCAGCCCCGGAGGCCGGGTGGCAAAGGGTGAGGGGCTCTGAGTTGCAGGCCGTCCACTCATGCATGCCTTCATTTATTTAATTAATGTTTACTGAGGATCTGTGCCCCACTTGGGGGATAGAATAGTGAGCCAAGTCCCACCGTCTCCTGCCCTCACGAAGCCCTCAGCCTGCTAGGGAAGGTTGGCGTCAGATGACTAAGTGTGGGGTCACACAGCAGGGTAATGAGCATCATTCATTCATCCGTTCATTCCGCCAGGGGTGTGGCGCCGCTACTCTGCCCCAGGCAGTGTTCTCAACCAGTGCCGCCCAGTTTGGTGGTCAGTAGCGCACAGGACAGAGCTGTTCAGGTTTAATTAACATCAAGCAAAATTGGAACTTCAGTTCTTTAGACATCAAATAGTGCAAGGCCAGCCATGGCTAGCGGCTGTCATGCCAGCCGGTGTGGACACCGGCCGTTTCCAGCGTCACAGAGAGTTGTACTGGACGGCGCGGCTCCAGCCTCTGGGCTGCAAAGGGGGGGCACCCCGAGGGGCTCGGTGCCCTCAGGGTCACAGGTCTAGCCACCTTGCCTCCAGAGCGGCTTGTCTGTGTTGCATTATCGGGCAGGGTGATCGGCAGGTCTGTGTTGCAGACGCACGGACGCAGGGCATCTGAGCCGAGCCTGTCTTGGGGGGAGGGATGTTTCAGTGAAGTCTAAGGCACGTGAGGAGGGTGTGGGGCAGCAGGGGAGGGCCAGGGTGTCCCAGGGAAGGAGGAGCACGAGCCAAGGCCCGGCCACTAGAAGAAGGATCTTGCGTAGCTGGTTGCCGACCCGTGTGTGTGCATTTGGCCACCAGCAGGTGTGTGCAGTGAGGGAGCAGCTAAAGGCATTAGAGACCAGGCCACACAGGCTGTCCTGGGACTTTCTGTCCCCTCTGGAGACTGACCCCTCCCTGGGCATGCGGGCAGAGGGTCCCACACCCAGGTCACACCCAAGGTCCTGATAGCCGCTGGCCTTTATGGAGGGCTTAGCTTGAGCTGGGATCTCTCACCAGAGGCCCTACAGACACAGAGGTGGGTTGTCCTCTCTCGGGGTCCTGTTCGTGGTAGCAGCACCCCTGGCCTCCCCCGCTCCAGGTGCTAGTAGTACCTGCCCCCCGTGTGACACCTGGCTGTGTCTCTGGACAAACACCCATGGCTGAGAACCCCTGTTTGTCGTACATCACTCGGCTCCCACAGCAGCCTGTCTACTCTGCAGACAGAGCCCACTGCCGTCCGAGCTGAACTGTGCGCACTGGGACTCGAACCCAGGTCTCTTTGCTTGGGCTTGGGCACTCAGACTTTACTGTTGGTCTGCATGGAGGGAGCACAGCCCATGGTCGGGCGCACAGTAGGTGGTCGGTGAAGGGGACTCTTCTGATGATCTCGGGCACTGGCTCATTCCATCAATCAACCAGACCCTTCATGCTAGCAACACGGGGCTGTGGGCAGGGTCTGACCCCCCAGCTGGTCCCTGACTTGCTTGACCTGCAGTAGCCCTGGGGGGCCAGCCAGCTTGGGGGTAGAGGGAATCATTTGTACTTCGCGGGCAATGATTAACCTGGCCAGGCTGGGAAATCACTCAAGGGCCGGCACTTTACCCTGGAAGATGCCAGCCTTCCCGACGTGGGGCCGCTGGTTTCCTATCTGCTCTTCCTCCCGCCGACTTGCGCTGCCTGCGAGCTGAGGAGTGTGTAGAGGGCTGCTGCGAGATGCTGAGCGATCAGATCCCCCTCTTCTCCCTGCCAGGCTGGGCTTTCTGTGATGTGCGCGTGTGCGTGCCCGCCTGCATGTGTGCGCGCGTGTGTGTGTGCGGTGGGTGTGTCACGGAAGCAGCCCTGAGAGGCTGGCCTGAGGTCTCCTTGTTTGTTTACTGTCTTTGGAAACCTCCATTGGTGATGAAATCATCCCCAAAGGGCAGAGGTGGCAAGGACTGGCCTTTGCTAACCCTGGCAGTCTAGGCCAACCAGCCTGGAGCGGTGCCTGTGCCCCAGTGGGGCAGACAGTGCTGACTCTCCCTCACGGGTAACTGCGTGCCCTTTTCCACTCCATGCTGAGAAACCGTGTGTGTACACACACACGCGTGTGCACACACTTGGCTCTAACACGTGCCCATGTGAGCTCGTGTGCTGGTGTGTGTACTTACGTGTGTGTGCGTATGGGCTGCATGTGGGTGATGGGACCCACCCCAGGCTGTGGTTGCGGGGCTGAGGGAGTGAGCGCCCGGCCCCTCCCCACCTCACTGTCACGCACAGTGGGTACACAGCGGGGTTGGACACACAGCTCTGCAGTTACGTGTGTGTGACCCGCAGCTAGTGATGCACACTCTCTGAGTCTTAGTGTTCTCACCTGGGAAATGGGAGAGTAAAAGCGACTGCGGGAAGGTGTAGCGAGGATCACAGGTGACGTGTGCTCATGGCTGGGGGCCCAGCCGGGAGAGGGCAGTCAGTAGTTGGCATGTCCCCCCAGCCTGGGGAGGCGTGGTCTTGTCTGCTGGGGGCTCAGGAGAACAGCCCCAGGACTTTGGGTGTCTCCTGCTTTCAGCCAGGAAACCTTGGCAGCACTGGGCAGGACTGCATAGACAGGTGTCATCCCACCGTCTGCACTCTGGGTGTGGCCTAGTCATGTGGCCTGGTCATGGTCAGAGGCCATGGGCTGCTGGTCCCAGGGGAGGCCTGAACTCAGTGGGGATGTTGATGCTCCCATAGCTTGCCTGGTCAGAGGTAGAAGTTACTAGAAGGCTGAGGTCACGGGCTCCAGAAACCCTGCCTTTGCCCCCTGGTAAGCACCACACTGTCATTCTTACGTGAAGCTGATGCTCCTTCCCTAGTGACAGCCCCCAACATTGTCCATATTTGCCCAGGAGAGGACAAAGAAAACCCCACCCCCCATTTTGTACACACTGCCTACCCCGTCCCCCACCCTGCTCCATCACATAAATCCAGAGGGTTTTCAGTAACCATGGACAACCAAAAGCGAAGAAAATTGGAGTATTTTCTCTGCCTTGCCACTGCTTTCTGATTAGTCACTCCTAACTAATTAGCAAGTGACAAATGGGACAATAAAGCTCTGAAAATATCCATTGACATCCTGGAATCCCAGCCACAGCCATGGCAGAAGGGCCTGGCAAAGAAGCAGAAAAATGAGAAGACATTTGTGGGTCCCATGGAAGGAAGCACAGCAGACCGAGTCACACTGGGTGTGTTGGAAGGTGGCTGCAGGAGTGCCCCTCAGCGACACACTCGGGATGAGTGTAGGAGACGTGGGAAGCTGCTCCCCTCTCCGCGTTCCCCCCACGCTGTCTGGAAGAAGCGATTTCATATCCTGGTCACCCGGGGACTGAGGTGGATACCCTCCGCCCCCGTCCAAGGTACAAGTTGTCAAGGGGACCCTGGGGACAGTGTGGGGGTCTCTGGCCAACATGACAGCCACTGCTTCTAGAGGCAGCTGAGACCCCTCACGTGGACGGTTCCACCACATGTGTGTGGGTGGCAGCCGCTGCCTCCAGAGACTGGTCCCCACGTGCCTGTCACATGGCATGTGGTACCAGAAGACTCCCAGTCCCACGGGCGTAAGGTGGCTTCTCCCAGCTCTGTCGTGTCCATGGAGGGTCTGCAGTGACCTGCTCCACGCGGGCAGCGCAGAGGGGGCCGGGTGGAGGTTTTCCCAGCTGCCGGTGCAGTTGCTCCCCCCTCCCCCCCCCCGCAGCCTCCGGGAGCTCCGGGGAGCTCAGTGCCGGCTGTGCAGTCCTGTGGCCTTGGCAATGACGTGAGTCATGTTTATTTGTCCCACCAGAACCCGTCCTGTCCCCATGGCTTGGCTGCAAGGGGACAGGAATCTTTGTCTGTCACGTACTGGGAAGGAGGACACCTGGACCTTGTGGCTACTAGTAATGCCTGCTGTATCACGGATGGCGGCTCAGGGGGGCTGGTCGTGACCGGCGGGAGGTCCCACGGGTGCCCCGCAGCTTCCTGTGGCTGCTGTGACAAATTCCCACAAATCTGGTGGCTTCAAACCACACAGATGTACCATCTTACAGTTCTGGAGATCACAAATCCAGAATGGGTCCCCCAGGCTAAAACTGAGGTGTCCACAGAGCTGTGTTCCTACTGGGAAGACCCAGGCAGCTTGCCTGTCCCAGCTTCCACAGGCTGCCTGGGTCCCTTGGCTCGCGGTGGCCCTGCTGGACCTGTGCTCCTGCCGTCGCATCTCTGCCTCTGTCCCTCCTGCCTCCCTCTTACGAGGACATTGTGAGGACGCGGGGCCCATGGGATAAGCCAGGATCGTCCCACATCTCAGGGGCCTTCGTGTGGCCCTCCCTGGCCCGCATGCTGTCGCAGGTGCCGCCTTCACAGGTCCTGGGGGCTCGGATGTGGACATCTGGGGCTGTGGATCCACCGGCCACAGTGGACCAGCCCTAATATGAGCAACCAAGTCCCTTCCCTCCCGCCTGCCCCTCAGCTCTGTCCCCCTGTTTCCACCACACATTGTGCCGGGGCTGACGAGGTCCCGCCCGCACAGAGTTCCCCGTCCAGTCCAGAGCGGAGACTGGCAGCAAGGGGAGCGTCCACGCTGCGAATTTTATCAGGTGACCCCGCCGTCTCTGCGGGGTGCGGGCAGGAAATGACTTGTCAGCTGGTCTGAGGAAGGAGCAGGGTGAGGACAGCGAGCTGGGAGCATAAAGATGGGTGCCTTGGTCACTTGGGCTCGGCACCCAGGGCCTGAGCTCCCGTTCCTGGAAGTGGCTCCTCCTGTTGTTCACCCTGGTTCGCCTGCGGCGTTCTCAGACTCCTCTGGCCGCGGCTCTCCTGGAAGGCGGCTCTGCTCCCTCCCCGCCCTGGTCTCTGGCCCTGAAGCAGGCCACGCCTCCGGGAGTGGGACTTGCCTGCAGGGATGTGGGAAACGACCGGGACGTGTTTGCAGAAGCAACAAAGTTGAAAGCCCGGTGGGCGGGCGGGGTTCAGCTGTTTGCACTGGGGGAAGTGCTGGCCTCGGAGATGCCTTCCTCCGCCTCCCCCGGCCAGAAAGGGGGATTGTTTAAGACTCCTCTGGCCAGGAACATGCCCTCCAGACACACCCTGCTGCCTGTCCTGTGCCAGCCTGGAACCCGGGGGCGGGGGGCCCGCCCCGTCGTGGCGGTGGCTGGGGCTGCTCAGGCCAAGGGGAGAGCAGCCTTGGGATACCGGCCGACCGCGCTCCCTGCTTCAGACACACTGTCCCCCCCCCCCCCGCCCTGGCCATGCCGTGTGTCTTCTCTTTCCCGCGCCCGCGCCCCTTGCCGAAAGCGGTAGGTAGCGTGGCCGAGAGCCCTCTTTGGGGTGGAAAAACGAGAACGAGGCCTGAGCTTCTAATTAGTGGCGACGGACACATCGCCCGCAGAGGGGCCACCCTCGGCTCCCCATGCCGCCGCCTTCCTCGGTCCCCTTACTGTCACATGCCCGCGTCCCTCTGCGTTCCCGGCACCCTTCGGACGCCCGACCCGATGGGCAAGTATTTCCTGTGGGCCCTGAGCAGAAAGGTCAGTTTCCGTGTCAGAACCAAATCTTCGGCAGGGAAACGGGGCCCCAACCGCGCCAGCACCAGCAGGTGTGACCTGGCCTCCTTGTTCCCCGCTTGAGGCGTGTAGAGCAGCCGTAGTAAGTAGTTACTAAGTTAACTGTTGGTCTTCCTCGCTGAGCTCAGTGAGGGCAGAGACCCTGGGACACAGTCGATGCCCAGTAAGTGTGCAGCGAGTAAGAATTGAGTTTTACCTCTGAATTAACAAATTCCAGGTGAATTAACAAATTCCAGGTGCATGGTTTAACGTCAAGAAAATACCCTTTTCTTCCAGAGGTATTTCTACGTCTTATTCTGTCCCCGAGCTCATTCCATGGAGGGGGAAGCTGAGAAGCGGGAGGATTCAGGGACACCTGCACCAGGTGCATGTACCTTAGACTAGGGACAGTCGCTGTGCTGCCTCACTGCTTCCCACCGCTGTGCCCGGGGCAGACATCAGTAATCAGTCTCCACTGCTTCCTGTCGAGCCCCGATGCTCCTTCCAGGATCCTTCCAGGATGCCACCTCCAGGCGTTTGAGAGGTCTGCAGAATCCCAAGTTGGCAGATATCTCCATGGAACCTAATCCATCACCCTCCGTCCAGATTTCTGACTCAGGACAGACGCTGTACTTCTCCTGTTCTCTTCCTCCGCTGGCATCTGCAAGTGTCCTTCCTCCTGCAGCTGCCTGACGGGTCGAGTAACCCTGGTCAGGCCACTTTATTCTTCTTTGGACCTTAGGTCCATATCCGTAGGATGGAAGTAATGGTAACCCCAGGCAAGGCTCCGTGAGACCCACCCAAAGCGTAGAGCACTTAGCACTGTGCCGCGAGCACCTAGCGGGTACTCAGGAAATGATCGCAGTGTGAGAGTAGAGGGCGAGGCCCCGGCTGCAGGTGGCGCTGCGCTGGGAGCACCCAAGGACGCCCAGCCCTTCAGCCCTTCACAGAGGGGGGGGGGCGGCTCTGCAGCCTCTGGCAAGCCCTTCTCAGCATAATCCCACAACAGGAGGGCCACCCTCTCTTGCCCTGTGCCTCACCCCTGCATTCACAGCTCCGGGGGTGGTGCGTCCCATACCAAAGGGCCTCACCTCAGGTCCGCAGCATCCAGGGAAAAGCCAGAGGAAGAAAGCCTGTCACTTCCTTTCTTGCAGAAATCCACAAGAACATTTCCTATGTTGTCATGGTTATAATAAGCAGGAGGCATCATCCAGGGAGGGGGGACGTGATGGAGCAATGTGGGAAAAAAATGCCCTCAGTTCCCTTTTCTCCAGAGTGGCCACTGTGGCTCTGGAGAAATCAGGGTTCCCCTGGGTTTTGCCGGGGGAGCATTTGTCTCCTCCTGATTTAGCTCCGGGACCCAGAACGACCCCCCAGCAAGTGTCCACACAGATGCAATGACCCCGCAGACTTGCTTACGCCACTGCCATGCCTCCCCAGGGTGGGGGGTGCGGGGTCCCCAGCCCGATCTGAGCGCAGGCCCAGCGTATGTGAAGGGAAAGGGCCTGGTGGACAGGAAGTGGGCTGAGAGGACGTGCAGCTGGGAGCAAGGCCCTGGGCCCTCCTGCAGCTGCTGCCGCTGTTGTGCGCAGCTTGTCTGGTGTGTTACCTGGGCAGCTGTGCTTCTTCTTCCCTGCCCCCTGCTGGGAGCATGCAGCCTCTTCCTCTCTCTGTCCCCAGGCTCACATTCCTCCTGGCTTCTCCATAGATCCAGGTGCTCCCGTAGCCACGACTTCCTGCGAGGAGCCCAGCAGCCCTAGTGGGTGCCCACCATACCTCCCTCCTCCCTTGCTGAGACTGATGCTCAGAGCACCGAAGCCACTGGCCCAACGTTGCACAGCTTCCAGCTGACAGAGCCGGAATGCGCAGCTGCCCTCCGATTCCAGTGCCCGTGCAGTGGGGCTGTGTTGCCTCCTTGGGGCACACATCGGACCTTTGCCGTAACTTCCCCTGGATGAGTACCTGAAACTGGTAGGGAAGAAACTCAAAAAGTTGAGAGGCGAGAAACATGAAATCCAGGAGCTAGTTTTGATGTGGGTCCGTGTGGAACGAAGGACCTGGTCCTCCCTCCAGCAGACCGTCTGCCCCAGGGGTCTGAGACCCCCTGCATCCCCTAATCTATCCGTAGCTGTGCACCCTACACTAAGTGAAACCCCCCGCTTCCAGTATTGCCCCTGAGGCTTCTGTCTGTCCCGATGCGGGGGCCTGATTCCTGTCCAGTGATTGTTTTCCCTGGATCTTAGTTTCCTCATCTCTAGAGTGGGTCAGCAGTAATGCCCACGAGCCACGAAGATGACCGCTAGGAGCTACTTCTTGTCATACAGTAAGTGCTTAATAAATAGGAACTTCTTCATGGCTGTCATTTATCTCTCTTACAACGTGAGGATAGTCCCTGCCAAATGGAGTCACCATCTTCTCTGCCTTTAGCCTTTGTTTCTCCGAGAAGTGCAGACCCAGGGATGGGCTGGAAATCACGCTGATGGGCTCCCTGAACTCTGGATGCCTCCAGCCGGGAGAGCCGTCTTTTTGGGGTCCGAGCATGAGTTCCAGAGTCACACTGGCCGTGTTGCCTCTCCTGTAACCTTGGGCGAGTCACCTCTCTCGTCTGAGCCTCTCTTTCCGCTGCTGTAGAATGGGGACTTACTCTAACATCGGTCTCGTAGTTCATTTCTGGGTCTGGATGAAACTTGATCATGTGCTTAGTTAGCCTCATGCCGGCGCACTGGGGGTGCCCAGTGAGGACTGTTTTTAGCAGGAGGTTCCTGATATCTTGGTGGATGTTGTTGCTCTTACTTCGGGGTGTGTGTGTGCGTGTGCGTGTAAGCTGGGGAGAGTGGAGCCGTCTGTCAGAGCTCTCCCAGGAAGGGAGCCAGGCTTCTCCTGCCCTTGCTCCCAGAGCCCCCGGGTTGCCCGAGCCGCCAGGCTGTGTCACTGGTGCCCAAGGCCTTCTAGAGGGTCAGGAAAGAGTGACTCTGGCCTAATGCTGCCTGTCACTGGGGCACAGCCCTTTCGGGGAGGCAGGGGCTGGCCTGGGGCCGTGAATGTCCCACTGTGCCATCCCCACTAGGGCTCTACCTTCTGGCACAGCCTAGGCCTGGGACCTTGAGAGCAAAGCTGAACCTCACTGGGGCCATGCACGGGTGGGCGTGGGGTGGAGAGACAGGCATTGAACTGGTTATTGCCAGGGGAATGCTCTAGAATATGTCCATAGCCTTGGGGTGTGTCCACTTTTTGGCTACAACGAATAATGCTGCTGGGAACCTAGGTGTGTCGGTCGGCCCTCAAGTCCCCGCTGCCGGTTCTCCAGGGCATGTGCCTAGGAGTGGAGCCGCTGGGTCATGTGGCAGTTCTGGGTTTAATCCGGGGAGAACTCGCACACTTTCTGCTCGGTGCCCGCCACATTCTGCGTTCTCCTCAGCAGTGCACGAGGTTCTGGTCCCTCCGCAACCCCTCAAGCCCTTGTTCGTTTTCTGTTCTGATGGTAGCCATGCCCAGGGCTGAGACGTCTTCTCCTGGTGGTTTTGATCGGGGTTCCGAGAGCCTGAAGGTGGATTAGCGGTTACCCTGGGGCAGGGGCTGGTGGGTGGAGTGAGTGTGCGGCGGGCACCCAGTGTCAGTTTGGGAAGACGAGAAGGTTCCAGAGACGGATGTGGTGCAGCTGGTGCAACAGTGTGGGAACGTGTGCTGAAGAGCGGTCACGAGCGTACATTTTGTATTACGTGGATTTCACCACAGTTCGTGTTTTGTTTTGTAAAAGGGGGTGCCACCCTGGAGAAACCCAAGTTGACGGGCATTCTGTAACACTTCCGAGCGGTGCTCCTCCAAACTGTCAAGATCTTCAAGGACAAAGAAGGGGAGACGCTGTTGCAGAGCAGAGGAGACTAGGGTGCTGAGGGCACGTGTGTGATGTGGGGTCCTAGCTGGGACCCCGCGACAGGAGAGGGGCAGTGAGCAGAATGCGGTGAAGCCCAAGTGAAGTGTCGTGTGCCAGTGCTGGTCTCTTGGTTGCAACCAGTGTCCGTGCCCCTGAGGGGAACTGGCGAGAGTAGAGCAGAGGTCCCCGAAGTCCCCGTGCTACCCCTGCAACTGCATAACCCCCAAACTGTCGGAAAATACGAAAGTTTAAAAGGGGGAAGGATGAGTGCCGGGTCTAGGTACAAGTGGTCAGGGAAAGGACTCCCCCCAAAAGTTTCTTCTGAATTAGGACTTGATGGTGGGTTGAGGCCAGCCTTGCGTGGGGGGAGGGTTGGACTGGGTGAACAGGGGCAGAGGTGCCCAGCCCACCTGCTGAGGGAAGCCCCCCCCCACCGTAACCCCTGATCTACTGTGTGTACTATGAACTCGAATGCTTGGAGTAGCTCCTGTACGTGGAATCATACGGAATTTGTATTTTTATGACCGGCTTATTGCACTTAGCACTGTGTGTATGTACCCCGTTTTCTTTACCCATTCATCTTTCTCTGGACACTTGGGCTGCTTCTACCCTTTGGTTATTGTGAATAATGCTTATATGAACATAGATGTGCAAATCTGTCTTGGAGATCTTTCCGTTCTTTCGGGTATATACCCAGAGTGGGCTGGCTGGATCATATGGTGGTTCTATTTTTGATCTTTCGAGGGATCTCCATACTGTTTCCCATAGCGGCTGCGCTGTTTGACATTCCCACCCGCTGCGGGTGGAGGCCAGGCCTGCTTCCCAGCGCCGCGCCACGCCCAGGCAGCCCAGGAACCCTCGGTGTGAGTGAGCAAGGGGCGGGGGGAGACACAGGACGCACTTGCAGAGGTGGGGGTGGGCCCGTGCGGGCATGGTGCCACGAAGAGTGTGACAGGCGTGTCCCAGCAGGAGAAACGTGAGAACCAGAGCAGCAGTCCGTATCTAGTGAGTGCGTCTCGGCCCGCAGACTCCGCAGGAAGGGCCCGTCGGCGCCATCTCATTTAAACGCACCCGACCACAAGGGTGGCTGAGAGGGTGTGGAAAGTGGGCTGTACACAGTAGCACCTCAGGAAGCCGAGCTCACCCTCCTCGCGCACTGCATACTCGGCCTGCGGCCGGTGACTGCTCCCCTTTGGTGTCTGCTCACCCCTGTACCCTGTGCTGGAGCACTGGTGGTCAGGCCGGCGGGGGAGACAGGGGCACAGATAGCCAGCCCCTCCCGGTGGGACCTGTGTGCCCGCGGTTGTGAGTGATGGGGTGGGGTTGCCCAGCACCCAGGCCCGCGTGTCCTACTTGCTGCCCGGCCACCACCCCACTTCCTTCTCTGTGGGGTTTCCAGCTTTGAGGCACCCGGGGGGGGTGCACGCTGGGCAGAGGAGAGGGTGTTATCGCTTTGTTGTTTTATAGTCAAAGAGAGCCGCGGGCCTGGACATGATGATGACCAGCTGGGTTTGGGAGAAGACAGTAATGACAGCTTATTACTACAGCAGCGACAGTGGTTGTTTATTGAGTGCCTGCTATGTACCTGGTATCTTGCTCATGATTCTTTTGTTCGTCTTCACTGAGGACCTACAATGTATGCCTGCCCAGGGCTGTTCCAGGCACAGGAGATATAACAGTGAGCACGATAGGCAAAGCCTTTGTTTTCATGATTCCTACATTCTGGTAAGGAAAGGGAATAAATAAGTGAACAAATATATAATATTTTAGGTAGCCGCAGGCGTTCTGAAGAAACACGGCAGGGGAAGGTAGTACACAGGGGACACAGGATGTCATTTCCTGGAGTCAAGGGGAATATTGGAATAGAGCCTTGAATTAGGGGAACCAGCCATGAAAATATTTAGGGGAAGTGTGTGTGTGTGTGTGTGTGTGTGTGTGTTGGCTGGCTGGGTGGGTATAGCATGTGCAAAGGCCATGTGGCAGGAGCAGGATTGGCAGATTTAAGCAACTGCAGGGAAGCCAGTAGGTTGGAACAGAGTGAGTGAGGAGGATGACTAGTGCTAAGGCCACAAAGCATGGAGCTGGGCAGGTCACAGGGGGTCTTGCAGGCCATTGCCAGGGATTTGGGTTTTCTTCTGAGTGAGAAGAGAGTCATTGGAGGGTTTGAGCAGAGGAGGGACACAATCTGACTCAGCTGCTAGATGGAGAATAGTCCAAAATTCGAATCCAATAGTCATTAGCCATGTGTGTGGCCATTTAAATTTAAATTAATCAAAAAGAAATAAAGTTGAAAATGGAGTTCCTCAGTCGTGGCTGCCACATTTCAGGCCCTCCCCAGCCCATGCAGCTAGCAAACATTTCCAGCCTCACAGAAAGTTCTCTGGGGCAGTGCCGTCTGAGGGAGGTGAGTGTGCGCACCGGGGACCTTCCAGGACTGCCAAGGTAGTCCAGGCAAAAGGAGAGGCTGATAGGTGGCCCCTTGGCGGCCCTGGTAGCGGCCGTGACAGGTGGTGGGACTCGGCACTAGCCTGGAGGGAAAGAGGGCTTGCTCACGGGTTGGGTATGAAAGTGCATTGTGGGAAAGCCAAGGGCCACTGGAGAGGCCACCGTGGCCCGAGGGTAGTTATGACTCACCTGATTGAGTGATGTGCGCCCGGCACAGCCCGTGTGCCATACGCGGGCCTCCTGGAACCCTCATGGCGGCCCCATCTTCTGGAAGAGCCAGGTGGCTCCACGGAGGGGCGTGACCTGCAGGGCTCACCCCACTCAGGGTTCAGGCATCAGGATTCAAACCCTGGTCTTCTAACTCTGATGCTGTTCCCAGGGAATGCCTCACTGCAGCTTCTCTCGTCCCAGCAGCGACCCACGAGGTCTGACCTGTAGTGCTGGCCGTGCTGCCCAGGCGTCTGGCCCTGGGCTTCTCGAGCCAGGGCAGTGCTCACTAGGCTGGGCCCGTGAGAGTGGGTCACACAGCCAAGCAAGGCTGCTGGGATGTCTGGCCCTTCCTTACCAGCAGTGCCCTCCCCCGTCCCAGGCAGGTTAGCTCCACTGGCTTCTGAGCACCCTGAGTGGCTCACTTATCTGTCCAGGGCTGACGCTGCTGGCGCAGAGGGCTCCGGGTTCATATCTCACAACAGTTCTGTGTGGGAGGTGGGCATTTCCCCCATTTTTCAGATGTGAAAACAGGCTCAGAGAGGTGTAGTCACTCGCTCGAAGTCACACAGCTAGGATATAGTAGAGGTGGAATTTGAACTTTGGTTTCTCCAAATCCAAAGCCCTTGGTCTGGGATCCGCCCGCCTCGGGCTAAAGCAGGGTGAGTAGGGCCTCCTGTGGAGGGCTCTGCAGTCTCACTTTCAGGCCTCGTCCTGCCAGTGGGGTGAGTGGGCTGGAGTTACATGTGGCCTGGCAAGGCCCTAACCCACCCAGAGGAAAGGGCAGCTGTCTCTTTGCCCAGAGACTCCCCCGGCGCACCAGGCCATGACCTGCATTGTCTAAGCAGGGGTCATTTTCCCGGAATGGCTGGCACCCAGGATGGCAGACACAAAGAAATAGCGAGAACATAGCAAAGCCCGGTGGACTGCCTGGGGAGGCATCTTGCCTCACTGGTTACGAGCTTGTGTCTGGGAGCCCACAGTCCTGAGTTCAGGCCCTAGCCCCGCTTCTTTCGCTTTAGTGGCTCATGCAGCTTGTGAATTTCTGCAAGGCTCTAGTCTGCTTTCTGTCGTCAAGATGAGAATGTCAGTACTAATAACGCCCTCTGTCTGGGAGGGCGGCCCTTTTCCGTCCACAGTGGGGCCTGCGGGCTGGCAGCATCGGCCCCGCCTGCAGGTGGGTTAGACAGGCGGGCTCTCAGCCCCCGCCCCTGCCTCCTGCATGGCCATCGGGATTTTCGCCAAGCACTCCAGGCTGTCCGTCTACACACGAAACACAGGAGGCTGTGGTGTGGATGGAACGAGGTGACTGAGGCACCGCCGAGCACAAGCCTTACGCCGGTCTCGGTAGGCATGTTCTGTCTCCTTGCTAGCGGAGTCGTCTGGAGCCGCCGCCGGTCACGCACTCCGAACTCTTCTCATTATAGCACTTCATGGTGCGGAGATGAGGTGCCCTGGAAAACAGATCAATACTTAGAAAAGCTTCTGCTTTTGGCCCTGCTCCTGCGGTGAGTGAGTCGGTGCCCTCTGACCCTTTACTGCTCCTTGAAGGGCCAGACTTCCATTGCAGACCACGAGCTGGAGACCCGTGCTGCTGCCTGGTGCTCAGAGCAGAGCCCGCCCGGCGTCGTGCGGCCAGCAGAGGTGCAGAACGCAGCCGGGGGCCCGTGGGCCAGCCCCGGAGCCCGTCTCTCTCCCCTGACAGATGGACACATGGTCCAAAGGAGCCCTGGGCTGCGTGGGCTAAATAGGTCTCCCAGGGGAGGAGAGAATGCAGTGCTCCCACAGGCAAGGGTGCTGGGCAGCCCAAGAGGTAAAGATGGGTTTGCACTGGGCCTTCATCAGCCTTGCCCTTGGCACCCCCCACTCAAGTCGCCTTCCTTGGGAGACCTTTCCGAAGATGTGTCCACGAAGACCTCCCGAGACTCCATTTAAAGGCGTGCATGTGTATTTTGGGTGTGCGTGTTATACACTTAATGCTCTCAGAGCAGAAGTAAAACCACAGCGCTGTTAGAGAGATCTCATCTCCGAGCACGGAGGTTCTGAGCCCCTCGCCGGCATCCCCCCGGGGCTGACGAGGGCCATGGATGGCAAAGACGAGAAGGAGCAAGCTCTCTGAAACCCGCCGCCCTTGAACTCCGGCGTACGCAGGCAGCGTGGGCATCTGTCCCAGGAGCGTGGTTCCTGGGTGCGGCGGTCGTGGGTTGGGCCACACTGTGGTCTGAACAAGCAAAGCCGGGTGAGTCTGATGCTGGTGGCCCTGCAGATCACGCTTTGAGGATTTGGGCATTGGGGAAACTCTCAGCAAGTCAGGCCACGTGATAGGGGCTCAGTGAATATTCGATGACGGAGGCATAGTACGCAGGCATGAATAAAACATGCAAGGGCTAGCGGATGGATATATGCAGCGTTTACAAAGGACAGAACGTGGAAGGAGAGCGTCTGAGAGGCAGGGAGCGGTGTGTGCTGGGGTGTGTGGACACAGGTCAAGGTTCGAGGACAGCAGGGCTAGGGCCTCCAGGTGGCTTAAATGAAGAGCGGGGCTCTGGTGTGCCCGGTGAAGTCCTGGATGTTCCAGGAAGGAGCTCAGGACATTCTCGTTGAGGGCAGGCTCAGTTCAGGGAGTGAGGCGGGAAGGGGACAGTTACCACGGAATCTATAGAAAGTCTGGACTGGGACCAACGTCAGGGCAGTACCGTGAACTTTAACCCACAGTCTGGGTCCCATCTGGGTGTGGAGAGGTGGCCTGGACTCTATGGCCGACCTTCCCAAGGGAAGTTTGTTCTTTTGGGTGCCACTGGGCTTACTCAGAGGAGAGGAGCCTTTCTGCCCAGCCTTTACTGTGTAAACTCCTACACATCCTTCAACACCCACTGAAGTGTGCTGCCTCCAGATAAGCTTCCCAGTTCTAGTGCGGATCACGGCAGCCCAACTCGGGGAGCTGTGGGAAGGCGACTGGGGCAGGGACTGGGAGCCCGGAGCCCCTTCATCTCCATTTCTGTCTGCCATTCTGCCTCCTCGTAATGCGGCTCCACATGGGAAAAGAAGGAGACTCTGCTCTTTCTCACCGTTGTCTCTAGGTTCCCAAGAAAAGCACCCCATCTGGCCAGGCGTAAGGTGCTGACCTCTGGACCAGTCGCCCTGGCTGCCAGCCTCGGTTCTAGCCATACGTGCGCAGCTTCCTACGGTAACCATGGTGACCCTACCCCTGGTCGCCAGTCGGGTCAGGGACATCCGTGGGGAAAATCAAGAGCTTTCATAAGGGGAGGGAGTGACAGTGACCGTAGCTGCGTGGCCTGTGCCCCACACCCAGGACAAGCTCACTTGCCTCCTGGCCTCTGATTCGTGCTCTCAGCGGGAAGGTGGCTTTCGGCACACGTGTCTCTGCTGTTGTGTTTCTCTCCCTCGGAGGCTGTGAGCTCCGACAGGATGTGCTGGCCTCGCCCGTCTTTGCCCAGCTCTCTGTTGGGGCTGCAGTGCAGTGAGCGGTCCGGATGTCCCATTCGCCCCCTCGTCTGGGTTGGGACGGGGGCCAGAGCATGTCTCTCACCGGACACTCTCCAGTGAGCAGGAGGCTCCAGAAGGGCCACCAGAGAGGCGGAGAAATAGTTGGTCCTTTGAGGCTAAAATCGGGCAGCGGGAGACGTGGGGGACCGTTGACTGTCATTTGTTTAGACAAGCGAGGCTTCTGCCGCTCTGTCTCGGGCACTCTGGGGGAGACAAAGGCGCTTCTGATGGGAGGCTGCCCTCTCCCCAAGAAGGAGGGCGCGCCGGGGCGGCTGGGTGCGCTTGCTCCAGAGGAAATTATGTGCCTGGGGTTGGAGCAGACTTAGACTCCATTCATGCGTGTCTGTTTGCTCGGCCTGCCAGGCCCCGTACCTGGTCTCCTAGCCTCCTGCGCACAGACCGGGGCCTTGCTGTTCTTCCAGGGAGTTAAGGAGCATTACCCTCCCTTGTGCTCTCTTTCCCTAGTAGCCACCGCTCAGGGCGCCCACCCCTGTGAGGCTGGAGGAAGCAGCTGGAGCCACTTAGAACTAAGTTTGAGTCCCCGCTCTGCTGTCCTTGAACTGTGCGACCCCGGACATGTTACTTGACCTCTCTGATTCCTCATCTGTATGGTGAGGCTCATATTGCTTGCCTGCCAGGTCTTGGCAAGGCCCTGATGCATTCATTCCAGCTTCTCCTAGGATCCAGCGATCCTGCTCTCAGTTCTCTTCCCAAGAGAACTGAGTGCTCTGTCCACGACAAGACATGAACAAGAATGTTCAGAGCAGCCTTAGTAATTAGCCTAAAATTGGGAATAGCCCAAATGTCCATCAGTACTAGAATGGATATACAAATTGTAGCATGATGACAGGGTGGAATACTTTACAGCAGTGAACAAGGACAAACACAGACTTGTGTTGAACAAAGTAAGCCAGACACAGGTGAGTACATACTGTGTGATTCCATTTCTATGAAGCTCAAGGGCAGATAAAACTGGCCTGTCGTGGGGCGCCTGGGTGTCTCAGTCATTAAGCCTCTGCCTTTGGCTCAGATCATGATCCCAGGGTCCTAGGATCGAGCCCTGCATCGGGCTCCCTGCTCAGTGGGGAGCCTGCTTCTCCCTCTCCCATTCCCCCTGCTTGTGTTCTGTCTCTCACTCTGTCTGTCTCTGTCAAATAAATATTTAAAAATCTTAAAAAACAAACAAAAAACCAAAACTGGCCGCCGTGATAGAGCTTGCAAGAATGGTGACTTCTAGGGGACACTGACCAGGAAGGGGCACCAGGGAGCCTTCTGGGTGTGGGATGATGGTCCCATGAATGTGTTCCTACCTGAGTGTCTATCAGGTTTGTGCCCGCCATCAGTGCACGGGACCATACGGAGGTGACATCTTGGACACCCCGCGCACCCCCACCCCCTTGCCGAGGGAAGGATCCCGCAGCCATAACCGGTCTGTCAATGCTCACTGGGAGGAATGCCAAGGTGCACTCGCAGATCTCTGCTGCCCAGTGCGAGAACCCGCCGAGGAGCCACAGAGGCCACGGTGCTCTCGTGGGACCTTACTGTCCTCCAAGTGTGTCGTGTCTGGCCTGGGGGCACAGATGCCACAGGCCAGGACCCGCTTTGTCCTTGCGTGTGGCGTCCACAGCAGGCATATTTGGGCCTCAAGAAAACCATGGCCCTGGGAGCATTCACTTACCTTAAGTCCTAAGCCCTGTGGTTGGAAGAGGGACAGACTGGCTTGGCCTGGAGAGCCCTTCCCTGCTCCTCTGTGGGCCTCAGTTTCCACTCCGGGAAGTGTGAGGCAGCCGGAGGGACGTGTGCAGATCACCCAGGCAACAGCCTGTGTGACATGCAGCCCCTGGCCCAGCCCGCCCGTCGCCCCCGTGCCCCTTCTCCGCACACCCCATCATGTCAGAGTGTGTTTTTCATGGACACTCGTGGCGCCCCTGTCAGCTCCCCAAAGGCAGGGAGTTGGGTCTCTTGTTCACTGCTGTACCCGCAGCCCTTGGCGTGTAGTCGGTACTTAATAAATAGTTGTCAGCCTTGTGCTGACTTGGTAGTGGCCCTTAGAAGGTCCTCCTCGTATGTTCGCACCCGAGGCTTTCTCTGGGGTGGAACTGAGGCCAGAAAACTTGAGTGTCCTCGCCCAGGGATGATGCTGGAGCTGTCCGCTGAGTTGTTCAGTGTCTGCTTCATTTTAAGGCTGGAAGTCACAGAGAGGAAAGGCCCATTTTGCAGATGTGGAAATGGAGGCCCAGAGACGTGCCAGGGACTTCCCTTCCAGGGCAGCTTTGATGGTGAAGGAGGGCGAGGGAGCCTGTGCTTGCCCTTGGCATTGACCATGGACCGTGGCACGATCTGTTTCCCTCTGACTTCTGGCTTGTTCTCCCCAGTGCTCTGGCCACATGCCAGCCCTCTCTCCCCAGAACTGGGGACATTAGGAGGGAGCTGTGCCCCGTCCTCAGGTGAGGGGCTGCTTGGTGAAAACCGTGCGGTCTGTGGGCCGCGTATCTCCCATCTCAGCTTGGCTGGGGCCCAAGGTGAGGGCACCATGCCCCGGGAGTGAGTCACTCTCTGTCCATGCCAGGCAGGAGCTCCAGGGGACAAGGGAGTGACCCCACAGAGTGCAGGCCCGGTGGGAGGAGGCCCAGGCACGGCCCCCGGCTTGTGAGGGGTGAAGGGAGGAGAGTGGAAACTTTGACATTAGTGGGGATCAACCTCACAGACCCACAAGAGCCCTGAACCTTGGCTCTTTCTGTTCGAGAAACCACAAAGGAAAGGAGAACTGGATTTGGCTACATAAAAAAAGTGACCCTTGAGTATGGAAAAACAGACCGGTCAGCCTTCCCATAAACCGATCCGAAAGGCAAGTGATGAGCTGGGAAAAGGCAGGGGCAGCATATCTGACAGATAAAGAGTCAAATCACCTTAATACATAAAAGGTGCCCATGAATCAGTAAGAAAATGCCTGCCGGGGGGGGGGGGGGAGTGTGCAAAGCATAAAAGGAGAAGTGCAGTGAGTGGCCAATAACTCAGAAAATATCAGCCTCTCAGCGAACAGAGAGACGAGCGCTAAAAAGAAACTATGATGCAATTTCTCGCCTGGAAAGCTGGCAAAGATTTAAATAGGAGAATGCATTTTCCAAGGAACAGGGGTGCCTGCAGCACTTCTGAGGGCCTCTCCCTCGTGGGTCTGTAACCCTCCCCCACTCCTGAATTGGTTGCTCTTCTGATGACCTTGTCCTGTTACCTCGTGTCCACAGAGAAGGTGAGTAGCTGCCGCTCATGAGCGCCAACTGTGTACCAGGCTTCCTGGTCATGTCCTCACGGCCTGGACAGCTTGCTTGTGTGGGATGGCTCGGCGCTCCATTCTGCAGGTCAGAAACCCGAGGCTCCCGTTGGCTGGTGGGACCCGAAGGTGAATCTAGAGATAACGAGCCCCTGAAGCCGTGCTCTCCTTTCTGCTTCCCTTCTGACCACCATTTGGGCCCTGGCTGTCTTGGTGCGAAAGGACGTTGACTGGGGCCCAGACCGTCCCCACATCTCTGGTCTTCACTTGGACTTTCCAGAAGCCTTGGTCTGCAGGAGCCGATTAGACCGGATCCATCCTGCCCAGGAGGCCGGTGGTTCCAGAGGTGCCTCCCTGTTGGCCCAGGTGCCGCCACGTGCTTTTGCTTCTTGGCACAAACGATCCTGTAAGGACCTGAGCCCTCCGTGTGGGAGTGTGGGTCCCTCCTGAGACGCAAACATGCACACCCATGGTGCACGCACTCAGGGAGAGCGGTGTGGCCTGGAGAACGTGCACGAGGACTCGGCCGGCCTGGTGCTTCCTGGGGAGTGGTGAGTTTCCGGGGAGGGGGTAGCCTTCATCTGTAGAGCGTCCACCAAGTCCCGCGGTTAGATACGTCCACTGCGCTGGAGCAAGACTGCCGCGTGCACAGCAGGAACCAGGAAGAGTCCCATCCGTCACACGCCGCCACTGCGTCCCGCTGGCTGAGACTCGGTCTCCCCGCCTGTGGGTGTAGAAAACCTGCCTGGCAGGGTTGCTGGGAGGACCGTGAATCCCTGTCCTGCTTGGAGAGGCACCTGTGCGTAGTAGGAGCTCTCTACGTGTTTGTTACCACGTGTGCACAGCTGTTCATTCACTCGGTCCTTCGGTGCGTCACCATTTCCTTCCTGAGGACCTACTGTGCTCCAGGCCTGCGCTGGAATCTTCTTTTGTCCCCACCTGCCTTGGAGAGTCACTGGCGGGGAGTCCGAGCAGGTGCACTTGGCCCCACCCTCATTTGCTGTGATTTGAGCCGAGGGCAGCCCTGTTTTCCTCCTCGTCGGGAACCTCTGCTTGTGTGGCCGCCAGACTTTGAGGCTGATGAGGGTGGAGAGGGCCCAGGCTCAGCCCCCAGGTGTGTGACTAGCTGCATGTGTCCTGCCTTCTGAGCCTTGCACCCGTGTCGTCAGTGCAGAGGACGTGACCTGGCCCTTCGGGGGTGACTGTCATTGGGGCAGGTGCGGTGGGGCCCTGGGCATGAACCCGACTCTTCCGGCTCCTGGTGATGCCTTGTCCTGAGCCTCAGCGTTCTCATCTGCAAAACACTCTCTACTGAAGGGTGGGAGGTTGGTTTTGAGGTGGCTGAGGCGGAAAGGCCCTTCCCCATGGCGTGTTTTCGGTGAGTGAAGCACACTGCTGCGCCAGGCCTGGGTCGGCTGGGCCACACCCCCACCCCGCGGTCAGGGGACTTTGAGAGTCTCCAGGTCCAGCTCCGTCTTCCTTTAGGCTCCAGCAGGGCCTGGGGAGGGTGATGGGGAGGGCTGAGGGAAGGGGCGTTCCGTGGTGAAAACACCTGTTTTAGGAGGACATCCGCTCTTCGTTTCTGGAGGACCCTGCTTCCCAGTCCCCTTGCCAGGTCATGGGGCCCGCCCCCATGGCCACCGTGATCAGGACATTTCCTGAGTCCTGCCAGGCAGGTGCCAGGCCCTTCAGAGGTATGCCTTCCAGTCCCTGTGACCCCCTGCAGCATGCTCCTGTAATTCTGTCTGGTGGGTGCGAAGCTGGGGTCAGACGCTGAGGTCATTCACCTGCTCACAGGGCTTGGTCGGACTCAGCTGGGCAGCCTGATTGGCCTCCCTCCGGAGGCTGAGCTCCCCACCCTCCACCAGGTAACAGCCTTGGAGCCTTATGGTTTGATAGACAGGGAGGAATAGTATTAGCCTTCCCATAATGACTTCCTTCCAAGGAGCACTGCATGGACAAGGGAAATTTTGAAAGGAATAACCTGACCGTGGAGAAACCTGATCGACATCTCTTGGCCTGAGGGTCACGGTCATCAGCAGCAGTGACAGGTCATACGAGGGCAGGCACCCTGGCTATGATGTAAGGAGAAGGGCACCAAACTTCTGGGGCCTTCTCAAACCCACAGGCCCCGCCTAATTCTGAGAAAATCATCAGTCCAATGCCCGTTCAGGGACATTCCAAAAATCACCTGACCAGCATTGCTCATAACTGCCCAGGCTGTCGAGAACAAGAAGTCTAAGAAACTGTCATAGCCCAGAGGAGCCTGAGGCGACAGGAGGACTCAATGTAGCGGGTGTCCTGGATGGGATCCTGGGACCAAACAGGAACGTGCAGTAAAAACTGTGGAAATCAGGAGAAAGAGTGAACTTGGGTTATAGTATTGCACGGGTATTATTTCCTTAGTTGTTAACAGACCCACCGCACTAGCATTAAAAAGGAGAAACGGCATTTCGCGCACGCGGGAACTCTCTGTGCTCTCTTTTGCATTTTTCTGTAAACCTGAAATGTAAAAAATTTATGGAAGAAAAAAAAAGGCATTCTAGGGAGGCGTGGGCTCGCGTGGCTCCCTTCCTGGTGACCCATAGGGCGGAGCTTAGTGGGCTCCCATTGTGGCTGGTGTGTACCCCCTTCCTTGCCTTGGTTGGTCGCACCCTGGCCTGACCGGAGAGTGTGCTCAGCAGCCCTGCCTCCCAAGTAAGGAGCCTCTCTCTTGATGCCCAGGAAGAATCCCAGCCTCCTCTTACACTAGCAGACCTGCACTTAAGTGCCCTCCCCACCCCAGGTTCTCTCCCCTGCCCTGGCCCCCTCTGCCTTCATCTTGCACGAGGGAGGGTAATGGGAAGATGTCCATCATTAGACCGTTGGTGGACTCGCTCACCAGGAAGTCCTTGGCCCCGACCCTGGACAGCAGCCCAGGACACTTTGATGTAGTGTTCTGGCTGGTCCCTGGGCCAGTTCCCCTCCTTCTTTGCCCGGGGCTTTTTTGAATGTTCTTCTCAAGGCTTCGAAGACCTTGAGCTCACCATCTGAAGCTGCCATCTCTCTTTCCTCGATCTCCAGCATGGTGAACTCTGGCAACCGCCTCAGACTCAATTTCCCTTTCTGTCCATCAAATCAGCCTCCTCCTGGGCTGCGGGGTACCCCCTGCAGCCGCTTAGAGCCACACACAGCCCCTGTTAGCACTCTCTGTGGCCAGGAGAACCCCAGGGAGGAGCCCTCCCATTCATTCAAAGGCTGGACCCCAGCGGAGGGGTTCCATCTTGGAAAGAGCCCCCTTTCTCCCTTGCAAATTTCATGGGTGTGGTGGGGGTGGGGAATGTTAGTTAAGTGAGTTCTTTTGAGTTCTTTCTTAGATTTATTCAGAGTTGTTTCTTGCTCTTGTTGGCCTTTCATAGTGACACCAAAGAGTAGGCAGGAGCTAGTGTTCTTTGAGCATTTACTGTGTGCACGCACTTTTATTTCTTTGTTCTCCCCACGACAGCCCTGGGAAGGAGTCTTCCTGGCCCTCTCTCCAACCGAGCTGCTGAGGCGCCCAGAGCATGTGCTCAGGGCGCCAGCTCCCGGTCGTGGAGCTGGGCTCTCAGACTCGACTCAGTCTGATTTCACATCCAGGCTCCTTTCTTCGTGGCCCCGGCTCGCCTGGTGGCCAGCGGCCCCCACAGTCAGGGGCCCAAGGTCCCCAGGGATGGTTGTGAAATCGACCTGATGCTTCTCATGGGAAGTGACATAGTCAAGGTTAGTGACCAGCTCGGACTTCCCTGTTCGAGGACCAAAAAGGCCCTCTTTAAGGGAAACCCCTCAGTCCCAGGCCAACCAGCACTTTGATCACCCTGCCCCTGGGCAAGTTTTGTGACATTTCAGGTGTTCTGTAGCCACTATAATCTGATGGCGGAGGTACAGTATATTTCTGTCATTACAGAAAGGTCAGTTGGATGGCGCTGGTCTAGAGGGTTGGCACGGCCAGGGCTGCCCAGCCAAGACTTGTCTTACTTCCCCATACTTAGCATCCTGCTGGAGGCTGTGGGATCTGCCTTCATCTATGGGTCTCCTCGTAACCCCACAGCCCCTTTGTCCAGATGCCAGCCGCCCCCTGGCACCCCTCCCCACACTGTCCTGCTTGGCCCATCCCAGGCTGCCCGTTGCCTGGCCTGGACACCCTTCCCAGTGCAGGGAGTCCTGCCGGCCAGCAAGCAGGAGGACATGGAGGGCGTGCTGTGTGTGGCACCGGGCATTGTTGGCTTAGCTGGACTGGGACAGGCCCTGTCCTGGGCTCTTGGTGTCTGTTCACTGCACAGGAAGAGGTGACGGTGTGGCGAACACTGGAAAGCTGCTGGAGGCTTTCCTGTTGGACAGACTGGGAAACTGTCAGTCACTGAAAATCTGATGGTGGGGAGGTAGGGGAGAGAGAGTGGGAGGTCCTGTAAGAAAGAGGCTTTGATTCTGACCTGGAATAACCCCTCAACTTTGCTCATTTTCTCACCCTTCTGCGATGAGGTTTGATGAGCCAGACGCTGTGCTTGGTGCGAGGGATGCCTGGGTGAGCTCTGGGGCTATGGCACTGTCCCTGCTCTCAGGGGTTCAGACACTGGGGGAGGCAGACACGTGAGTGAGAAGTCACGTTTCAGCTCGGGTGGTGCTTAGACCACTACAGCTGAGTATTAGCATGGACCCAGCGTGAGGTCCTGTGGGCAAGGACTGTGCTGGCCCCTGGGAGTCCCCGGGGCTCAGTGCACAGTAGGTGCTCATTAAACAGTTGCTGGAGAAATATTTGTATGGGGTGTTGTCACCATCGGCTGAGGTCTGTCTCGTCTCTGTCTCATTTCGTCCTCTGAGATGGGATATTTTTTGTTCCCATTTGATAGAGTTCAGAGAGGCACACCCTCTAATTCTGGAACGTGCTCAAGGAGAGTTGCCTTCGAGGATAACTAAGATGAACTGGGCACATGCCAAACACTTTGCCCTCATTATCTTTTCAGTCTGTGGAACAAGCATATGGAGGACAGAGGAGGAAACTGAGGCACAGAAGGAGCCGGGCAGTTAAGCCCATGCGGTGTTGGGCAGCCGTGGGATGAGGATGCCCGAGCCTGCTCTCGAGCTTTTCCGGGCTCACAATATTCCTGAGATGCTGACTTGGACTGACTCGACTCTGGCACCAACTCCCTAGTCCTTGCCCTCCGCACCATCTGCAGAGACGGCTCCAAAGCTGTCACAGGTCTCACTCTTCCAGGAGGCTTGAGGCAGCAGTGATGTGGGGCTACAGGGAACAGAAAACTTTTCCCCGAGTTAAGCCAGTGGGTCTCCTGAGTGATGATCTGGGCCCCAGGAAGGAAGGTCCCACACGGAGGCTGACTTCATCCATGAGTGCAGAATAAACACCATGACGTGCGGCCCCGGAGGCTGCCGCCAGGGCCTGGGGATGTGCCCGCCCCGCTCCCCTCCCTTACTCCTCCAGTGCCCCCAGGGAGCCCCGCAATGCTGCAGCCCCAGCCAGAGGGCTTGGAGCTGTGTGGAGTGCTTAGGAGTTCTGAGTTCCAGTCCTGCCTCTGGCCCCTCTTAGCCGTGGGAGCTGCGCATGTGCGGGGAGGGGTCTGTGCCAGTCTCTCGAGGAGGGACTTGTTTCTGGTGGAGGTCTGGCTCAAGGTCTGAACATTTTGATCCATTTTGATCCAGGTGATCAACGAACACCTGAATAAATTTTGCAGGCTGGATAACCTCTAAAATACTTTGAAAGAAGAACAAATGCTTCTAGATGTGTATTTTGTGCCTGGTGCTGTTCTAAGCCCTTGCTGTCTGTTATCTCGCCCAGTCCCTGTGACAACCCTATGGGATGCGTGCTACCATCTCTCATCAGCTCTGAGACCCCACTGCTTGTAAGATACCCCGTTCTCTTATGTAGCCTGGAGGGAGAAAAGAATGCCACTAGAGCCTTGCTACCCAGCCAACTTTAAGGGAGGCTCAGCTGTGTCTTTGAGCTGATGAACTACAGTGTTCCCGTGTCCATTCTGGATGAGGAAGTCAAGGCACAGAGAGGCACGTAACTTGCTCAGCACCCAGCTAGTGAGCGGCAGAGCCAGGATTCGAACACTCGTGGCCTGTTAGCAGAGCCTGGTGTCACGACCGCTGCGATGCACTGGGCAGTTACGGGAACCAGCGTGGAGCAGGGGGTCAGAGCACAGGAGCTGGCGTTACGTGTTTCTGTGGGTCCCACTCCCACGACTTAACGAACTGCGTGGCTTTGAGATGTCCTCAGTGGTGCCTGCCGTCACCATCGTCACCACCGTCACCACCACCAGTTCATTCAAAGAGGAAGATGCTGCACTCAGTCTCCTCCCAGCTCTCCCTCGGGACTTAGGCGCAGTAGATGCAGCCTCTCACCGAGTCAGTGGCACTCCCAGGCCTGAGTCACGTGAGTCCTGGGACTTTCCCAGCGTTCACCTTCACATTGTCACACAATGTACAGGTCATGCCTGCCTTCAGAAAGGAAAGGCAGGGGAATATTTTAAGTGCTCTCAACCCCTATCCTGGGAACAACAGGCCACAACATTGGATTTGGAAAATGATTGCGTTTGGGAGTTAGTGCATGTGAGGAGGGAGTAGGAGAAACCACTTGATGAGTTCTTTCTGGAACACCCAGATGGAATGCAGTGTGAGTCCTTTGATCAACCTGGCAACAAGCCCAGGGGAGAGTGGGAAGTCCCAAGAAGGCACTGAGATGAGCTGTCAGCCTCTGTTTCCTCATCTGTGAAATGGGCACCATAACACTGCATTTATGACAGTTCCCATGCCTTTTCTCTTCCCTCACCACTCTTCTCTTTCTTATGTCACTTTTGGGAAATAAATTGTGATTTTTCTTATTTCCGAAAACTTTTCCCTGCATGGTGAGCTTAGACGATTGTTACAAGGGCCTTTTCTGAAGGGACAGTGTTAGAGGTGCAGTGGATCCTGAGCATGAACTGCCAGGTCAGGTCCTCACCTGTGAAGGGAGAGGAGAGCAGCAGGAGCTGACACTGACGGGGAGACCAGCACCCCATAATCCAGGGCCTGCAACGCCACCCAAAGGGATTTGGACGTTTTCTAAGAGCTAAGGCAGTGCCACCAGAGTTTCTTAAGAAAGGCAGTGGTCTTTTCGTGCAGTCGAGAAGGACTTCTTCCCGAATAAATGAATTGCCACCCTCATCTCCAACCTTCCTTCCTGGTGGTGCCAGAAGTGTCTTAACCAAGTATTTCCTAAAATGAATTTTGTTATATATGATAACAGGGGTGCTAGCAAAAAGTAAAAATAGTAACCATCCCCACCACGACAGAACAAACACCACCAAAGATTCTGTGACGTAGAAGCAGTATAGGCAGGTTTCATGGCTGCAGGACTTCTCAGTGCCTGTAGTATATCATTGCGAATTGTAAACCTCAGTGAGGGGAGTAAAATTTTTCTAAATGTATTTGTCTATGGGACCTCTCCCTTCCTCTCTCCTTTCTTTCCTCCCTTCCTTCGTCTTTCGTTCAAAAAATGATCTCCTCTTGGAACCCACATTAGAACTGTCCTTGTGAATTTCCCCATCCCTTCCCCTGGTCCCTTCAGCCCAGAAAGTATGAAATCTTCATGGTCAGGCTGGTGTGCAGGATATTTTTCCTGAGCAGGTGGTAAGGACACCTTGGGCTTTTCCACGTGGAAGACATCCCAGAAGGCTGTATGCTGGCATGTTTGGTGGCCTTCTCTGGGGGCTGAGACCTGGAAGCAGCAACAGCTGCTCCCTGCCTGTACTGGCTATAGGGATGTGCCATTGCAGATACACCAGACCTCTCTCTACCCTGGTCCTCAGGGAAGGGCGATGACAGAGGTGAGCCCAAGCCAACCGCCACCCTAGAGCCCTCCACTGCCTGCGAGGTCCCGCATCCCTTGTCACTCGGCATCAGGTGACCTCTCCAGCAGTGTCCTTCTCTCTTCTCCATGCTGGCTGATGGGATGGGGGAAAGGAGCATTTG
Source organism: Taxidea taxus jeffersonii (assembly GCA_003697995.1). Taxonomy (NCBI): domain Eukaryota; kingdom Metazoa; phylum Chordata; class Mammalia; order Carnivora; family Mustelidae; genus Taxidea; species Taxidea taxus. The sequence goes on along the minus strand of RCUC01168361.1, from coordinate 15,885 downwards.
GCCAAGAGTCGGGAGATGGGTGTTCCAGATTTTCGCTTGGGCCCCCGCAAGTCTAGTACCTTCTCCTCACTCAGGACAACGCTTCAGTCTTTAGAAGGCAGCTTCTGCCTTGAAAATAATTCTTTCCCTTAGAGAAAATGGTTCACCTTGAGTCTCCTTCCTAAAGCAATCAGCAGAAACCTGCTGGGCCTGTTTTTTGGGTATCTCGCGGGGACAACGGGAGGAGACACGGGCTTGGAGAGAGGGTTCCTGAACCGGAGCAGAACGGGAGGGAGTCCCAGGCCCTCCCGACCACCCTGTCTCCCCGAGGGGCACCTCTTCATGTTTTGCCTGTCGGGACTCTGGACAAAGATTTCATTTGAAGAAAGCTTCTGCTGCTTAAAAAAAGAAAAAAAAATGATAGAACAGGCTTGCAAAGTACTAAGCTAGGATAGATGGGTCCCAGGTTGTCTTTCTTTCTTTTTTTTTTTTAAAGATTTTATTTATTTATCTGACAGACAGAGATCACAAGCAGGCAGAGAGAGAGGAGGACGCAGGCTCCCCGCTGAGCAGAGAGCCCGATGCGGGGCTCGATCCCAGGACCCTGGGATCATGACCTGAGCCGAAGGCAGAGGCTTTAACCCACTGAGCCACCCAGGCGCCCCACCAGGTTGTCTTTCTAAGGAAGAGATGTTTCAGGTAGAGCTCAACCAGTCAGGATCTTCGGGTTCATAAGAGTTCCTGCTCTTCTTAGGACCCTTGTAGGCAAGGAGGGGAGGGTCTGGAACCACCTCCTCACCTGCCTTTGGAGGCACCCGCTTTATCAGCTGCCGCACCCCTCCCTCCTCTTCCCCCCTCTCCCTACACCCTCGCCATCCTGAACCGTGAGGGCACGGCTATGACCGGACCCATTTCTTGGACAGACAGGAACCTGGGACGGTTTCCTGGCACCAGAGCCTTGGACACGGTGAGCCTTGTACTGGGCACTGAGCTAAGGCTTTAGAAATTCAGCTAAAATCCACTGTACATGAAATTAATCACTCTGAAGTGAATACTGTTGCACAACCATCTCTTCTGTCTGATCCCAGAACATGTCCGCCCCTCCAGCAGGAAACTCCGTGCCCACGAGAAGTCACGGCTCCCTTCCCCCTGCTCCCCTCCAGCCCCTGGCAACCACCGACCTGTGTTTTGTCCTACGGCTTCACCTGTCCTGGAAGCTTCAAGTAAATGGGCCCCGACCATACGTGGTCTGCCCTGACTGGCGTCTTTCACTTAGTGTGAGGATTTCAAGGTTCATCCCTGCTGTAGCTTGTGTCGGTCTGTCGTTCCTTTTTCTGGCTGGCTAATATTCCGCTGTGTGGATGGAGGGTGTTCGGTGTGGCCATTCACCCGCTGATGGGACATGTGGCTTGCGTCCACCTTGTAGTTACCGCGAACGATGCCGCTGTGAATGTCCGTGTTTGTTGGAGTCCCTGCCTTCCATTCCTTGGGCTGTATACCTAGGAAGGGAGTTGCGGAGGTTAGCATTTTTAGGAACGGTGACTTTCTTTAATCCTCCCAGAGCACGCGGAAGTAGATACAGACGGGAAGACTGAGGCATCGTGTTGGAACCTCCCGCCTCACATCAAACACTTCCAAGCAGCAGAGCTGGGATTTGAACCCAGGGAGTCTGATCCACGGTGGCCCCGGGAATCTTCCCCTGGAATGTTCATCTGCTGATGCGCCAGTTCAGTCCCCATTCTGGGGCCATGGAAGTAGGCGCAGCTCACGAATTAGGAGAAGGAGGGGAGACTTGCAGGGACTGACATGCTGTCCCCGAGAGCAGAACGACCTGAGAGCCTGCAGGAGGAGGGGAAACGGTAGACAGGGAAGATGGGAGACGCGCAGCCGCCGGGGCCGGTCCCGGGGGTCGCCAGCTCGCAGCTCGCCGCTGTTCGGGAGCTCCTGACGGTGGCAGTGTGCAGTAACAGATGCTCCAGACGACGAGCATGTCATCATGAAAAGGGCAAAGGGTATTCCGCGTGGTCCGTTAAAGCGAAGAAAGAGGAGACGTTTCTATCTAAAAATTATTTAAATCTTTCTAAAGGGCCTTGGCACTCAGAGGGTAAGCTCTGGCTGGCGTTGCCTCTGACCTTGGCCGCCTGATGGGGCAGTGAAAGGGGGAATTGTTCCCGGGGCTACGGATGGGATCCTGCCAACATCTGGGCCGCCTGGCCCTTTGCCCCCCACTGACGGCGGGCAGCGTTGCGAAGGTCCCAGGCCCCATGTCTGTGTGAACGTCTCCCCCCACCGTCACGAGTCCTGCCCCTGGGGTCGGGGCTGTGGGCCCCTCGTACTGCTGTGGTCCCAAACAGCAGCAAAGAAAGCTCTGTTCTTTGACCCTGACTGCCATCGGCCGCCGGTCTCTGCTCGCTATTTGTTGTGCAACTGTCCTGGGCTAAATCTGAATTCTTTCTCAGTCAGTGCTCAGTTTTGCTTTGTAAAAATACATCACTGGGAATATTTGTCCCTGGGCAGAGAGGCCCGCCAGCACTCAGTGCAGGAGGCTGGGAGAGCTTCCTACCGTCAGGTCAAGGATGTGGAGGGAGTGGTGAATCTCTCCTCTCTCTGTCCTTTCGCACTGGGGCTTTAACTGGCGAGACTTTCCTTTGGACCCACACTTCCCTGTCCCTTCTGTGTAGGTGCCCTAGGTTCACCCTGCCTGTATGGGTTCTGGGAAAGAGTATCTGATCAGGTTTGTTTGTTTTTTTTTAGTGACTTAAAAACAGCAAACACTTATTATCTCACACCATTTTGAAGGCCAGGAAGCAGCTTAGCTTCCCACTGGAAGCCCCCAGGTCCTGGGGCCAGAGGGCCTGGATTTCCCTCTCCAGACGGAGCAGGGCCATCCCGAGTCACTGGGCGGAGGAGCTAGATGAGCGGGCTGTGCTCAGGAAGAAGGCCCAGGCCACGTTTGGAAGACAGTGAGGCTGGAAGCAGGAGATCCGGTTAGGAAGCCTTTGCCGTATTCCAGAAGAAAAACGAGAGGAGACAGAACCGGAACGGAGAATTCGGAAAAGCGTGGGTTCATCGAAGGGGAAGGAGCAGCTACGTTTGACCCTGGTCAGGGGTTCAGGCCATTGGGTTTTGCATGTGGCTGGCGCGTAGACGTGGTTGCCACAAGGCAGGCTTGGGAAGTCGGCAGGGAGAGCCCACGGGTGGGTCTGGCGTGGCCGGAGGTCATCAGGGTGGCGGTGACCAGCAGGCGGTCACCGGCACGTAAGCCCTCCGTGAAGGCAAGGAGCTTCGCTTTGCCTGATGACGTGTCCCAGCACCCGAACATGCTGGAAGCCCGTCTGGGGCACGCAGGAAGCGCTCAATAAATATTTGATAAATGAATAAACCTTGAGTCTGAAGCTCAGGAAGCAGACTCTTAATCCAGTGTTTAGGTGATTTATTTCAAGCTGAGGACGGGGCTGTGTGTGTGTGTGTCTGTAGCACCACCCTTCTCTGCGCAAGAACGGCCCCGTTTCTACTGGAGATGGTCGCCAGCGCTCCGTGAAAATGGCTGAGGCCCTGATCTGGTGCTGGGCGCGTGCGGACACCGGCTGAGCGCGGTCATGGTCAGGCCGATGGCGTGGCTCCTCCTACGAGGGGGGCCGACGCTCTTGGGCGCGAGCTCTGTCCCGTCCTGTGCGGACCAGCCCGGTGTCCTCCACCGTCTGAATTATTCGCACGTGATTCGAAGCCAGGAGGTGATTTCTGCTCCTGAGATGGGCTCTGAAGGAGCGCCCCGGGCCTCCCGCTGGTGGGGCACAGTCTGTGGGCCTGTGCCCCTGCCCCGGGGAGTCTTCCTGGGGAGCCCTTGCCCCTGCCTGAGGAAGGGCAGAGAAAGGCCGGCCACCCCACCGTCATCCTCGCGGCTGGAGACTTCTTAGAGCTCATGGCATTGGTTTTAGACTTTTTCTTTTTAATTGAAGCGAAATTCACGTAATATAACATTAGCCCGTGTGAAGGCTGCAGGGCCCCACGGCCGCCACGGTACTCAGGTCCCCTCCACAGGCCACAGAGGCTCCCCGTCCCCTCCCGCAGCCCCCAGCAAGCACTCAGCTGCCCTGCGTGTCTCTGGACCTCCCTCTTCTGGGTGGCCCGTGTGGGCGCAGTCGTGCGCCGGAGGCCTTCCGTATCGGGCTTCTTGCGCTTAGCGTCGTGTTTTCGAGGGCCGTGCGCGTCGGAGCCTGTGTCCGCTCGGATCCGCTGTCAGCGAGTGCTGGTTGAGCGCGGGCGTGATCCACTGATAAGCGAACCGCGTTCTCATGGCGTCACCCCACACCTGGCCTCCCAGTTTCAGGACCTAACTCCTGCAGGCTCGCAGAGAGGCGGGATTTTGGAACCTCTGGAGGAGATGGCGTGCTGAAATGGACACTGATGGATGACACACATTTAGCAGTGCTTTTCGCGGACTTGGCAGAAATCACGCGGTGGCCTGTGTCCCTGAGAGAGACGCCGAGGAGGAGGGTAGGGCGGTTTCCCCTCGTTCACGGGATGGCTCACTGTGACTGTTGTGGCAGCACGGTAACAGAAAGACACGGGTGCAGAGACACGGAGCCACCGCCGTCCTTGCTGGTGGTCCACTGAGTCACCCCTTACACCGTCAGTGACTCAGTGTCTCGTGTATTGGGGGGGTCGAATCCCTGTGAGCCCCCACATTCCTCAGTTCTCTGGTGGAGTCCAAGCATGGCAACCTGATGTTCAAGGCTCTCCATGATCCGGATCTAACCAGGTTTTCTAACTCATCTCTGCCAACCCCTGTCTCTCCACCTGACGAACTCCTATTCACCCTTAAAACTCAACTCATACTTCACAGAACTTTCCGAAGTCTTCTTGGATGACCCCATAGCTGAGTTAGTCCACCTCTCCTCGGGCTCCTGTGGGTCTCCACATCTGTGTGTGTCACACACACACAATTCTAATAATCTCTAGGCCTGTCTGATTCCCCCACTCAACTGAGAGGTCCTTAAGGGAAGGGATTCTGGACTGTGGTTTTTCTTGGAGCAGGTGCTTGCCAAGTGAATGAGGAGAGGTGTATTCGTGCATCTGTAATGCTGGGTAGAGAAGGAAAGGGCCTCGAGAACTCAAGAGAGGAGAGATATTTGGATTCGAATCTGTGGGTTTCCAGAATTCTAGGGGTTCACAGAGATCTGCTGAGACCTATAGGCTATTTTCCTAATTTTGAAAAGTGTAAAAAACAGGCAGCACGAGATAAAATCTGTGGGGTTGGTTGTTGGATTTTGTTTTCCAATACAATGTGTTCAGTTCGATTTGGCAATACCAGTTACATGGCATCTGTCTGAAACGCTGGTGGACAGGAACCCAGGCTCTTTTGTTTGTCAAAAGGGGGGCATGTGTGACCACTACCATGAGCAGGGGTCCTGTGGAATGCATCCCGATGATCGGAGCAGCTCTTTACAACTGGCACTCATTGCTATCTGTCTGTCCCTATGCTGTATCCGATGTTAAATATTTTCATTCTCACTTCTGCCCATTATCTTATAAGTAGATTGTTTTCCTGTCCTGGGCAGGATTTTAAAAGCTGGAATGCCTGCAGGTAGGATCGGTGTGGTGGCTAATCTGGGTCACATATACACAGGTGGGGACCTAGACTCCGAGGCTTTCTTCACCTCCAAGCTTGGAACCATCACTAGAAAGTTCTCGGCTTCCCAGCCTCCCGTGCAGACCATCACACCCATCACACTTATTGTCTTGTGTAAGTCCAGTGGCAGAGCCGAGGCACCCAGGGGGTAGGAGGCTGCAGAGCCCAACAGGGACCCAGGCATTCTGAGTCCATATTCCAGAACTTTCTTCTTCCCACCTGGCTTCCTGACGTGACTGAGCCTATCTCTCTTCTCTCTGCCTTGTTTTGTTTTGTTTTTAGAACATTTTTAGGTTCATCACAAAATTGAGGGGAAGGCACAGATTTCCCACACAGCCCCGGCGCCCCACACTTGCATAGCTTGCCCTCTATCAGCGTCCCCACCAGAGCGCTACGCTTGCTGCGGTTAATGAGCCTACGATGACTTACTGTTGTCACCCAAAGCCCATCGTTTACTTCGGGGCGCATGAGTTTGGACAAATGCTCAGTGACAGGTGTCTACCAGTGTAGTATGGTAGAGAGTAGTTTCACTGCCCTAAAAATCCCCCACCCTCTGCCTTTTCATTCCTTCTCCCCCAAATCCCTGGCAACCACTGGTCTCTCCATAGTTTTGCCTTTTCCAGAATGTCACAGATCTGGAATCCTATAATATACAGCCCTTTCAGGTGGGCTTTTTTCACTTAGTAAGATGCACTGAAGGTTTCTCCATGTCTTTTTGTGGCTTCATTTCTTTTTAGCACAGAATAACATCCTCTCGTGTAGCTATGCCGGTTTCTTTATCCATTCACCGACCGAAGGCCATCCTGGTTGCCAGGTTTGGGCGATTACAAACAAAGCTGCTCCAAACATCCAGGCACAGTTTTTGTGTGGACCGAAGTTTTCAGGAGCCGATCTTTAAGGACTCTGTAGAGATCCTACCACAGATGTGGTTCTGGCCCTGCCGCCAGCTTCCTTAGAGAAAGATCACTGGGTTTGGGCACAAGCAGCCGGCGGAGTGAGCATTCCCTTGTCACACATCCTGGAGCCCTTGGATGGAAGCCTGCAGCCCCCCAGGCAAGATCCGAGCCGAGAACAATCAGGGATTTCCCACTTCTTCTTTGAAAGACACCAGCCATGGCTGCCAGCACTTGCTTCCCCAAGAACTATTGTGTTTATTTGTCTAAGATTATACCCTGCCTGCCTCCAAGAAGGCTGCGGCTTCTCAAGACACCATGTGAAACGAGGTAATTAGGAGCTCACAGAACGAGCCCCTCCAGATCCCCAGGGACGGGCCCCGATTATCCAGGCCTCATTTGGCTGCTTGGAGCATTCTGTTCGCGCAGCACAAGGGAAACACGGTTTACGCTGTTTTTGTTTTCTAACCAGGAAAACCACACAAATCCTTCTCGCGGGATAGATCTCGTCCCTTCCCTGCCTTTCTTCTCCGCTGCCCCACTCACAGACGAAACCTCTCCAGGAGATTCGAGGGAGACCTGTCGACCACAGTTGTCCGCAAAGGGAGACGGTGTCTTCTCATGTTTCAGTTCTGACCCTTGCGTGAGGGGCTTGTTAGCTGGGCCCAGTTAGGTTCCCTTCTGGTGGTCTCATTTATGGCTGGGGCTGGTTGACCTTGGGAAGTACCAAGCAGTGGTTCCCCATACGTCTCTAGTATTATCTCTGTGTGGTGGTTTAATTATACTCTACTTTCCTGTGAAATTTTCTGGCCGTGCCAAAACCCAACCACCACTTTCGCGCTATCTGCTTATTTATTCTACTTGAACTTACCCTTTTTTTTTGTTTGTTTTTTGCTCATTCATCTCCCATTCTGTCCATTGCGCCCCTACAAGGGAAATTCCGTGAGAGCAAGGACATTGTTCACAGCACACAGTAGGTCCTCTGGCTCTGTTACCAGCCCCAAAACACAGAGGACCTGCGTCCTCTCCTCGAGTCCTCGTAATGACCCGATCCTCTGGGCTCTGTTACCAGCCCCATATCATAGGTGAGGAAGCAGGTTCCAGAAGACTAACTTGCTCTCTAGCCCCAGGGCCCAGAGCCCATAGAGGCAGACCTGGCATGTGAAGTCAGAGTTTCTGACTCCCACGCCTGCATTCTTTACCATTACAATCTGAGAAATGACTAAAATTCCATATATTCTGAACGCAGTACAGAACAGCACGTACCTATATCTGAGGTACCTTGTGTCTGTTTACGAAGACGTAGCGTGTTTTCCGTCTACAGGCTATGCTTGCGGACAGGGATGGGTCTCACTCCCCACAGCGTCCCCATAGCCTGTCATGGGCCTCACACACATGACCTTTCTCTGTTGAATGACGTAGACGTGCATGATGAGAAAAAAACAAACAAACAAACCAGAATAATTCTCAAGCCCCTGCCATGGTCTTTGTCCATAGATCGGCAAGCACTGATCCAAGGGAATGCCGTCTTTTCAAAGGAAATTTTTTCATTGAATTGTATAAAACACCTACAGAAAAGCGCCCAGATATTAGGTGTACACATTGGTGAATTTGCACAAAGGGAACATGTCCTTGTGGCCTCTACCCAGATTAAGACAGAGTGGGACCCCCCCCAGACCCTGCATGGTCCCCCGTCCAGCCACCACTCCCCCAAAGGTGACCATGACCCGGACCTTTGCCAGTGTCTGCCCCTCAAATAGAGCAGCCTATGTGGGATGTTCTCTTGTTGGGTGGCACTTACTCTACGGTTGAGTAGATGCGTAGTTTGCTACTCCCCCGCCTGATGGTTCTCCGTTGGGTGAATGCACCATGATTTCTTTATGCTTGTTTATTGCCAGGGTCACTAGGGATGTGCTGCTGTGAGTCTTGGGGACGTGTGATCAGTGTACATGTTCCTTTTGGGGGGCTCTCAGAGTGGAGCTCGTGGGCACAGCGGGGTGGGGGATAGAGTTAGCTTTAGCAGATGCTGCCAAGACCCTTCCCGAAGAGCTCTACCAGTTCGTGCTCCCACTGGCCGCACGAGAGCATCTGGGCTCCTCCACATCCTGACCATTGCTGGACACTATACTCCCCCCCCCCCCAGTTTTTAAAATATGGTGAAATATACATGAAACGGACCCACTTCTAAAAGCATACAGTTCTGTGTCACTAAGCACGTTGGCACTGTGTGCAGCTGTCACCACCGTTCATCCGTAGAGCTGTTTTCCTCTTGCAAAACTGAACCTCTGTGCCCATTAAACACTAATTGCCCATCCCCCCTCTTCCGGACTGTGGTGACCACCACTCTCCTTTCTGTCTCTATGGATCCGACCACTCTAGGTCCTTCACATCAGTATAATCAGAGAATATTTGTATGCTTGCGGCTGGCTTCTTTCACTGAGCATAATGCTCTCAGGGTTCATGCAGGCTGTAGCATGGGTCGGAGCTTCCTTTTTCTGGCTGAATAATATTCCGCCGTGTGTATATACCACATTTTGGTGTTTTGTTTTGTTTTTTTTTTTCACCCACTGATGGGCACTTGGTGTTGCTTCCACCTTCTGGCAACTGTGAGCCATCCTGCATGGACATGGGTGTACAAATATCCATTCGAGTCCCTACTTTTCTTTCTTTCGGGTACATACCGAGAAGTAAATTGCTGGGTCACATAGTAAATCTGTGTTTAGTTATTTGAGGCATCTCCATCCTGTTTTCCACAATGGCCGCAACGTTGTGTACTCCCACCTGCAGTGCACAAGATTCCGAGCTTTCCATCTCCTCCACCAGCACTGGTTACCTTCTGCGTTTCGGTGTCGGTTTCGGTAGTGGCCGTCCTGATGTGTGTGAGGTGTTGAAAGCATCTTTTTTAAAAGCCATTCTGTGAGGTGTGTGGCGATCACATGGTGGTTTTAATTTGTGCTCAAGAGAATGACCTTGTAACGAGTTGGTCTAGATGTCTGCCTTGAATAATGGGTTGTTACGGTCTAGGTTGTTGTAGGTGATGCGAGATTGCCATTGGGGTGATTCCTAATTATTGTGATGGTGCTGGTACACAGTAGGCGTTCAGTATATGCCTGTGGGGCTGAATGAAGTTGGTGGTGAGAGTGGCAGCTGGGGACTGGCATTCCAGAGGCGAGAGCATCAAGACGTCCTTGGCCAGTGGGATGACCCACCACAGCCCCATGCCGGCGGGAATGCTAGTTTATCTGTCTTCCTTGGCAAGAAATGGCCTGTTCCCTTGCCGAGTCCTTAAGCCAGTAACTGATCACTACCCAAACCGGGTGTCCTGTGGAATAGAGGAGATGTCACAGCCTGAAATAGCTGCTTGCTGTGACCGCTGTGTGGCCCCCCGGAGCCTCGAAATGACATCACACCCTCCCAAGTGGCATATGAAAGACCAGCCGTAAAGCTCTGACCAAACGTGGCCACGCCTGTGTTGGTGTCATTCGTGCGAGGCAACACATTCAGGAAATAACGAATCCACGTGGGCTCAGCATGGTGGGACCCGCACTGGACTCGGGCTGGCCTGTGCCCACATGGTACTTGCTACCCGGACGAACCAGCGCCCAGCCGTCCACTTGCACTGTGTGCCGATTTGGTTTGTAATTAGCATTTTTTTCCCCACAGTCCCCTTGTTGGTTGTGCTGATGGACACAGACTTCAGGTGGGCTCTGGGCTCATCTGTCCAGCGCCCTAGGCTGGTTTCCAGGACAGGAAAGCCTAATGGTGTGATACGCGTGGTGTCTCCAAGGGCCTCTTCCTCCCCCTTCTGCAGCCCAGGGGCTGCTCGGTGCTATCCACCAAAGCCAGCCCTGTTGTCACCATCATTACAGGGCTCCACAGTGATTACAAGAGTTGTGCAAGACAGGATTTAAGTCTTGGCTCCACTGCCCCTTTGTGACTTTTCTGCTAGGTGCCTCGTTGATTCATCTGCAAAATGGGAAGAACAGCGCTGTACACCATAGCATGTCTCAAGTCCTGTGCGTGTTCAGGCTCCTGAGAGTAGCTCCCGCCCTCCCTCAGTTGTCGTGGAAGGTAGATGGTGTCCATCCATGATGGCGCAGGCCTGGCCAGTAGTAGGTCGGCATCTGCCCAGGGGCTTCTGTGATCTCAGAGAGAGAGAGTGTTGAATCCTGTCGGAGCGGCATGAGTCGCTGAACGGTGAGGTGCGTGTCCCCGGGTTGGGCGCTGAGGGAATGACTGCTCTGTGTCCTTGGAGCACAGAGTGTGGCGAGCGACTCCGAAACGTAGGTCTGCTGGCCACTGACAATGCCCAGCACCCCTGGGCTCTAGCTCAGGCACCTCCAGAAGGATGCCCCGGGGGACTCAGGGCAAGCAGACCCCACCTCGGCCAGCCCAGGCATCCCGTCTCAGCTCTGCCCCTCTCAGCTGGGGGACCCTCAAGGGTTCCCATGCCTCCCTGGTCTGTCTCCTGTGCTTGAGGGACCAAAACATCATTCTCAATCTTTTTCTCTCCCCCCCATTCCTTCCTCCCCCCTGCCCTTCTGCTGGTGTTTTCTAGAAGACTGTGCCGATGCGTCCCCAGCTTTCTTCGCACTGTCAGAGGTTTTTGGAAGGAGGTTGCAGTCATGCTGACTCATTGTCATTGTTGTGGGAACGGGAGTGAGGTGTGGGTCACCCCACGCAGGTCCCGACACTTCGCTTGGGGGTCACGTCGTGTCCAGCAGGCTGATGTCCTCAGTGGGTGTGGGGTGGGTCTTGCGGAGAACCCCATGTCCTGCCTTCTGGGTCCTTTGCTTTCGTTTTGGGAGAGGCCCAAGGGGTTTCTCGCGAGAAGCGTCCTCTGGGAAACTTCTGAAGAACTTGGCTGATGGGCACAGCCACAGAATTTAGGGGTGGGTCTCAGGCCAGTCGTTAGAGAGAACATTGCTAGAGACCATCTTGGGAGGACCCAGCCCTGGTGGATACAATAAATAGCAAATTCACCCACTCACCTCCCCGTCCATTAAAGTCACCTTAGAAAGAAAAAGAGGAAAACGTTCCACTCATTTTCACCCATCCATCCACCCAACCACCCATCTTGTACATATTTATGCCCTGGAATGGTTTTAAGTAGCAGTTGGCAACCTATGGCCCTAGGCCATACCTGGCCCTGGCCTGTTTTTGTCAGTAAAGTTTTGGGTTGTTTTTTTTTTTTTTAAGATTTGTGTTATTTAGTTGAGAGAGGGGGAGAGAGAGAGTATAAGCAGGAGGAGCTGTAGAGAGAGAGAGAGGTGCAGACTCCCCTCTGAGTAGGGAACCCGACGTGGGGCTCGATCCCAGGACCCCGGGATCACAACCTAAGCCAAAGGCAGACGCTTCGCCGACTGAGTCACCCAGGTGCCCTCAATAAAATTTTATTGGAACGTAGCTACAATTTTCACGTACCGGGACTGCTTTCACATCACAGCGGCACTGTTGAATTCTCGTGTCAGAGACCATGTGACTCACAAAGCCTACAGAATTTCCTGCATGGCCCTTGGCAGAAAGTGCCGACCTTTGGATTAGATCAAGGGGCTTGAGTTCTAGTCCTGGCTTCGTTCATAACTGGGTGCATGACTCTAGAGGAAGTAATTCCTCTTCTCTGGGCCTCGTTTGTCTCAGCTATGAAATGGGATGCCCCTGGCTCCGAGCTCACGGGTTGCTCTGAGGAGTCAGTGGGAAAACATCTGCCAGCTGTTGACCTAAAGAGGAGGCCACGGTCCTTGATCAGGACGCTTCCTCTGGACGTGGACTAACATGGCATGTGGAAAACCAGGATCCCTTAGCGCATGAGAAGGTCCTGGGGCCGCAGCGTGCCCGGCCTGTGAGGACACAGAGGCAGGTCCCCCTGTTTCCAGGCTGTCCCAGGCCACAGCTCTGCCGCAGCTGAATTATACCATCAACTAGAATATGTTCTTAAAGACCTAACAATTCACTGTCTGATCCCTGCTGGTCTCCTTACATCTGGAACACCAGACGCGTCCAGCGAGGCCTGCATGACACTGGCGTGTGATCTGAGTTAAATTACTACCAGTATTAACAAAGAAGACTACAGTTGCTGTTTCCAGCCTTCTGAGCCTCTAGAGCTCTGATCTTGAGCAAATGTGCCCTTTGCTCTTGCAAAAGCATCCGTGCCAAGCATGGGGAGCACACCGGACGGGCAGGGGAACAGAGCTGGCCTTTCTGCCATGGTAGCCGCCAAGTTTCTGTTTTGCTCCCACTTCCTCTGTGGGCTCCGAGTCTAGTTTTGAGAAGGGTGCTGTCTCTGTCGCAGGGCTCAGAAGTCCCCTCTGTGGTAGATGTGCTCCACCTTTTGAGAAAATTGAGCTCTGTCGCTTGCCTGATTCCATCCTCCCAGCTCAGGAACCTCTGTCCTTTCCAAAGCGTACGTTAAGTACCCGTGACGGAGGCTCTGCAAAGGGACTTGTCACATAAAACTTGCCTGTGATTCCCGGCAATCGTGTGTCTTCTGGGCTGAAAGAGAAGCATTTTACCCTGTGGCCACCCAGGAAGCCCACTCCTGGGCATTTCCCCAAATGCTTTTGTCTCTGCTCTGCCCACCCCAAATACGTACAAAGATGCTCACAGCAGCTTTGTACACAGTGGCCCAAACTGGAAACAACCAAAGAGCCGTCCACATCCGTGGTCCATGGGAAGGAATGCTGCTTTGCAGTTAAGCAGCAGCAGCGGCCCCAAATGTACGCATTCACAGCCTACGCTGAAACAAAGGAGCCAGGCACAAAAGCCTGTCTGCTGTGTGACTCCATTTGTAACAAGTTCAAGAACTGACCTACAGTGACACACACCTCCAGGGAGTGCGGACGGGAAAGGCACTGGGGAGCCTGCCCCAGAATGCGTCCCACTGAATACGCATGGCCCATGCACTTGTACATGGAATGCACCTGACCGTTTCTATGTCTGCCTTCATTAAACAAAGAAAGAGGAGAGAAAATCCAAGAGTTTGAGAAGGTTGGGCAGTGGAGGGCTGTGCCTTGGGCTCGGTCGCATCCCAGGCCCCTTCAGGAATCCTTGAACCTCCCGACTTATCCTACAGCTTCCTGTTCCCCCCCAGCCTGGGGTCCTGCACTGGAGGCTCCCGGTACTCGCCATTCCCTCTGCTGGGAGTGCAGGGCACTGCCCTCCCCACCTGAAGACCCAGCTCAAAGGTCACTGTGGGAAGCCTTCCCCCAATGGTTCTGCCCCACCTCTTGTCCTTTGTACCTTCTACCTCTCAATTACAGTGCTTATCATGTTGTGTTGTCGGTACCTGCCCACACCTCTGCCTCCCGTCCTGAGGCCCACTGTGGCACACCCTGGCCATCTTGGGGCTCCCAGGCCAGCATCCCGCGGGGCGGGCAGGCCACATGGTACAGAGAATACAGATCTGACCTCTAAGTCAACACTGTGGCCTTTCCGCTAGTCAGCTGTGACCTGGGTCACCATTTAGCCACTCCCAGCCTCCCCTTCTTCCTTCATGAGACGCGGGACCCAGCAGGGCCCGTCTCCACGGGGCCTTGTGAAGAGTAGGCCAGATGCTGCCTGTGACTGCCCCAGGGCCTGGCATTCAGGATTTACTCGACTGTTGCTCCCTAAAAATATTTCCTGACTTGTGGGCGGGACTGTGCTGGCTAGTGTCACAGCCCTCAAGAACGGCGATGAGCCCCTCGCGTGGCACAGGTGCCCAGCGGCACGGGTACGGAACACACCCCGGGGACGCAGATTTCCGTGCCACAGTGGTGATTGAGGTTGGAGAGTCCGAACATGGAAATAGCGGTTCTTCCTCTGTCACTAAGCCTCTTGAGCCATTTGCCCATAAAAGGGGGCAGCTGCCGTGGCTGGACTCGTGATTAATGAGCCAGAACATGCCTCTTGACTGTCTCCACGGAGTGTCGTCCATGGAGATCAGCCTTGGCCTGCCCTGGCTGGCCCTGCCCTCACGGCCCAGCCTCCAGGCCCTCCTCTGCCAAGGTCTGGGCCGCAGGAAAAGGGGCCCTCGGCTCTGGTGGCCCCTCCCAGGCCCCCAAGGTGGGCTGGGCATGGAGGGCTTGGTTGAGATGGGGCAAGAGGATGTGGGTGAGTGAGTCTGGGGGAGGTGGTGTTGGACAGATGGGCTCCCACTTGACATCGGTCTTCAGAGCTGGCTGATGACCCCTGCGCTCCGGGCCGACTCCAGGCCAGAGCACTCCTCTCTGTCCTATCTTTTTGGGGTCACCTGGGGGTGAGGGAGGAATCTGGAGAGGTTGGCACAAAGTCCCTCCTTCCTTCTTGTTGAGGCTTGAAAATAATCACCTTGGTATAACGAGCTCCTGATTAGCACCTGGCGCCGTGCTGGGCGTCTAACTCAGTGAACTCAAACGGATGAGGCCTCACTTGGTGGTGCTCCTGCCTGCAGCCCCCTCCCAGCCGCCCTGTGTATCCCCCTCGGAGTTACACTAGCAAGTTTTCACAGGTGCTGAGCGCACAGCACCCTCAACACAGGTACACTGTTACCTTCTTTATTGCTGTGTAAATCTCACACCGTAGAACCCCCCACAGGCTCGTGTGCAAACGCTGGTTAACGTTTTCCCAAGTGGCTGCACCATTTCACATTCCTGCCAGCGTGGATGAGGGTTCCGGTTTTCCCGTATCTTCTCCAACACTTGTGATTCCCTTTTCAAAAATAGCCATCCTTGTGGGTGTGAATACTGCCTCACTTTCGCAAGGGAGAGAATGGAGGCTCAGAGAGGCCAAGTGACTTGCCTGAGGCCACACAGCCCACAAGTGGTGGAGCCTGGATTCGACTCTTAAACTTGTGATTTTCCAAACAATCTCCTATCAAAGCATGGCACCCATGCAGAGAAGTGGACGTGCTGTGTCCTGCCTGATGCACGTCAACAGTGTGGTGCCACCGATCTGAATCTAGGCCTGGAACGGTCCCGAACGTCCAGAAGCTGCCTCCGGTGCCTTTCTAATACTGTCTAATACCCTCTTCGGGGGTAACCGGTAGTGTACCAGCTCATCCCGGCGTTCCCAGAACATTCCTGGTTCTCGTGCTGAACATCCGGAGTCACAAGAGACCCCCTCCCACCCCCCTGCTGGGGCTCAGGCAAACCAGACGGCTGGTCACCCCAGGGGCCAGGACCCTGACCCCTCACAGCATGGAGGGGGTTTGCCTCCTTCTGGACACGTTGTAAATGGAAGCGTGCATCTGTGCTTCTGTGTCTGGTTTCTCCTCCTCAACGTTAGGTTCACGTAATCCATTTGCCTGCTCTGTGTAGTCGCGGATCACTCTTTCTCACTGTGTACTGGTCCACGCGTGAGCACACAGCACTTTCTTCATCCGTTCTTCCGTTGATGGACATCTGGGTGGTTTCCAATGTGTTC